>OENM01000588.1:1960-39403 GCA_900239745.1 Rotaria magnacalcarata
GTTGTTGTTGTCTGCTTTGTTGTTGCTAGGAGATTAAAAAAACTATAGCCTATTGTTCGATTGAAATGAATACATACTTGTTGCTGTTGTAGTTTTTGGAGGTTGAGTAGTTGTTTTTCCTAAAAATAGATGTCATATTTACCTTGTTGTTGTGTGTTTATTTAATTACTCGTTGTTGTAGTTCGACCTGGTGTGGATGTATCGCCCTTTTTACTTCTCAATTTTTGAACACGTCGATCGATTTCAGCTTTCATTGCCCGAAAGTGGTCAATTACGTCTCGGCCAGCTACGACAACTTTTTCACCAAAATTGTTCATATGTTTAGGCAAATCTTTCCATAGTTGTTCAGCCATGACCTCTTTAAATAGAAAAATATTTCTCTTTAATCAAATTTGAATTAAAAAAATATACTGTATTCTTTTCCATAAGGTTGTATAAGATGATGACCAGCTAAGTCAGGTAAAATTGTTGCTACATAGAAAATAAAATTTCGAAAAAAAATCAGTGAAAACTATTTCAATTGAACTTACCAACAATAACACCGGATACAAAAACAAATGTATAAATGAACATAGTACAGCAAAATGAATTTGAATTAGGTTTATTAACCGCTTTTGTCGTTGTGGCAGAGCCAGCTTTACTTCTTTTGTCTTCGTTTGCCTAAAAATTATTTTATTTTATTAAAATAAAAACAATACAAACGAAGAGACTTTACCATAATTATATCAAAAATACTAATAAGATATGAAAATTCAAGACAAATAAAAAATAAAGTATCGTACTTCCTTTTTTCTATTGAAAAAAATGTAAAGCAATTTAGACGCTTGTGAAATAAACAATTATGCGCTGAAGACGACAGAAATTTATTTGCGCTCTGTAAATGGCTGTTTACCGGGTCCAATCAAAGCAAATAATGAATCATTGCAACATGTTGAAACTCATGTAATTACAAAAATATACTGATCTTTGTTGTGCTTTCATTTTAGAATATTGAACTAATGGCGGACGGTGATTTTATTGAAGAATTTAACATCACCGAAAGTGATTTAGATTCTGCTTTTAATCCAACACGCCGTCGTGGACGACAAAGCAAAGAAGAAGCTATTTATGGTAAAGTTGTTATTTTTGGTTAAATCATTATCTTGATAGTTAATTTTATTTAACAGGTATTTGGTCAACAGCAACTGAACGAGCATCAAATAATGCAACAACAACATCATCATCTTATAGACGAATGCCTCAAGGAATATCATTTGTTAGTGGTGGTCTTAAGACAGGATCCAAAATTGAAAAGAAAGAAAAAAAGAAGAAGAAACCCATTTTAATTGAAAGTTATGATAGCGATGAAGATGATAGTGATGAAAAACCTGATGATGAATACGACGACGATGACGATATAGAAATAATTAAAAAAAACCGAAACAAACGAAAGGAGAGCAGCGATGAAGATGATGATAGTGACATTCAAGAAATACAAGACGATAGTAATCCACCAGCTGGATCGGTAATGAAAAAAAAAGATTTTCTTTTACTGAACTAACGAGTTTCATTTTCTGTTTTTTAGAGTGATGAAGAAATTGAACCACCAATTGTTCAACGTCAACCACCAAATATTCAATATCAAAGGCCACCACCGACCAATACAGTACCAGTTCGAGACACGTATAAACCTTTTTTTTTGTTCACCAAATCATCTAATTTATTTTAATTATGTAGACAATTTGGTACATTTGAAAAACATACAAAAGGTATTGGTATGAAGCTGCTAAAAAAGGTATGTTACCTTCGTCAATTAGTTGATTTGAAACTTTAAACTTATCATATATATTTAGATGGGTTTCAAAGAAGGTCATGGTTTGGGAAAAAATCTGCAAGGTCGAGCCTTACCAATTCAAGTTGTTAAACGCGAAGGCAAAGGTGCAGTCGGTCGATATGGAAATGAAGATCCGAATCGTGTTAAGCCCACTGCAGGTAATTGATACTTTTCTATCTGGAATTTTATATTAAGTTTTTGTTTTCTGAAGAATCTCAACTGAACGAAAAAACACGAAAATCGAAAAAAGATACTGGCCCTGTTGCTCCACAATGGAGAAAACAACAACGAGATGTAATAGAAAATATTTATTCTATGGAAAAGAAAGAAAAGCATAATTTTTTATCTATTTAGAAAGCGCCTAGAGAACATTATGTTTATAAAACTTTGGACGATGTATTAAAAGATCAAACAACTAAATTTCAACATAAAAAAGCTGGCGGAGCAACACGAGAAAAAATTATCGATATGACTGGACGTGAACAACGCGTTCTTCAAAATTATGATTCAATAGCAACAAAATTCGATAGTGAACAAGTATTCTCATTAGAGGAATTAACACATAATCTCGATTTAGTCATCGAATCATGCGAAGAATCAATGATTCGTGCTCATCGGAGGTAAGAAAATTTTCATTTTGGTCCTCTTTTCGAGCACATACGACAAAATTTAATAAACTGATTAAAATACTACACCCAATCCCTAATAAAGATCTTGACTTCTTCCTTATTCTAAAATTGTTCATTTCTAATTTCAATCTTTATTTTAGACGAAAATTTGATGAAGATACAACTGTTGCATTAAAATACGACATGAATCATACAGAACAGGTCATGTCAGAAGAAGAAACAAATATTAGCCGATTGAATACTCTTCTAAATATGATTAATCAGTAAGTAAACTACGCGGCAATGTTAGGATTTATAAAAATAAAAATATTCGTTGCATTTTAGATGTGAAGTAGTTGTTAGTCAAGTTATAAATGTATCTGATTTATTTTTTTTACAACGAATCTTTGACGAACTTCGACGAAATTATGAAAAAGAATATAAAAAATATCGTTTATGGGATTTAGCTGTTCCTACGTTGCATAGTCATTTAAAACAACATCTTTCATCCTATTGGAATATTTATAATCATGATGACGAATTAATTGAATTATTCTCTAAATGGAAAGGAATTCTCGAAGATGACATTATCGATTTGTCGATAGATCATTCGAATCAATCAAAAGAAACTATGGATCCATATCATCGACTTATATGGGATGTTTGGATGCCATTTTTAAGAAAATCTATACTGTAAGTAAATCTCGCGTGTAAAAATTCGAATACAATATTTTGTTATTCTAGTGAATGGAATCCACGTCAACCTGATCATCTAATTGATTTTATTGAACAATGGGCACCCTATTTACCACAATGGATATTTGATAATATTCTTGATCAACTTATTTTTCCAGTACTAAATCGTGAAGTTGAAGCATGGAATCCATTGACGGATCCAATACCAATTCATTCCTGGATTCATCCATGGTTGCCATTAATGAAAGATCGTCTTGAACCACTCTATCAACCGATCCGAGCAAAACTATCTCACGCTTTACAAAATTGGCAACCATCAGATTCGTCAGCGAAAGCTGTTCTTCTCCCATGGCAGAAAGTTTTCAAACAAAGTACATGGGATGGATTTATGAATACATATATCGTGCCGAAATTAGTTACAACAATGCAACAATTTATTATTGATCCTCGACAACAAGTCTTAGGTATGAAATAAATAAATAAATAAATTTATTTGTCTAGGAATGGTTTTATTTAGATCCATGGCATTGGTTTATTTCTTGGTACGATGTGGTACCACTGGCGAGTATGATTGCAATATTAGAAAAAACGTTTTTTCCTAAGTGGCTTCAAGTATGCTGTTTTTTTTTTCTAAAGAAGAAAAATGTATAATTAAAATTTTTTCTTCCCTTGTAGGTACTTAATGTTTGGTTAAATACAAATCCTAATTATCAAGAAATTCAACGTTGGTATAGTGGTTGGCGATCATTACTTCCACTAGCAATAATTAATCATACAGTGATAAAAGAAAAACTAACAGAAGGTTTAGTAATGATTGATAGAAGAATATCCGGATCGGTTAATGTTCAGCCAACACCTCAGCCTCCACCTCTACCAAATGTAAATATTAATTATGAAGTAAGATTTGTGATAAAATTGAGTTTTAAGTTTTTGTTTGTTTCTCCGATGTTCTTTAGGCAATTTACAATCGTGGTGTTGCAACAACGTCATCAACTGTTGTTTCGTCATTTAAAGATTTGGTTGAGAAGAAAGCCAGTGATCACAATTTATTATTTCTACCGATAACAAATCGTACATTTGAAGGAAAACAAGTGTATCAATTCGGAAATGCTAACATTTATATTGATAAAAATGTTATATTCGTGTATGAAAATAATCAATGGATCCCATTGCGATTAAACGATCTTATTCATCGAGCAGTTTAATCGATTGTTGGAATAGAATTTATTCTTTCATTGTTGTTGTTTTTCTTTTGTAAATATACTAGAGAGAAAGATTTTTGTGAACCACATTTGATACATCATAATAGATGTTAAGACTAAAAATAAATTGCTCCATAAAAAAAACTATTTTCATCTGTTGACCAGTGAACATGATTTTCCTTGGAATAATAATGTTGGTTAATCGTCCAGAAGTTTCTGTCTTTTTTTTNTTTTTTTTGACGTATTATAGGCAACAAGCATATCAGTGACGGCAAGCTAATTACTCATGAACTTTTCAACCTTACAAACAAAACTATAATGACACATTTGCCGAAGGACATCATCCCATACTTGTCTCTTCATAGAGAGAGATGTTGACAAATGAGTGGAAATATTACATATATATTCAATCGACTGTTAATAAGTAAAACGAGATAAGTATAAGTTTCTTTGTGATGTCAGAATTATTTGGCTAATGGAAATATACCTGAATGTCTGCTACTCTATATTTGTGTTGATACCATATAGACTTAGGAATGTACTTATTCTTCATTCGATTAAATCTATTCAATCTGGTATTAATAGTATAAAGAGATGTACCAACGAACAAAATATTTGTCTGATCGTTGATAGTTTAGCGTGTACAAATCTTATTGCAAAAGTAATTCATTCTTAACCTTATCGTCGTTTGTTTCTATCGTCCTTACTCGATCTTTCATCGAACCATGGATTAGTTTAGTTCTCCTCTGATCTTCTCTATGATTCATTTTGAAGAACAAACATAAAAATAGATGATTTTTTCGTATTCTATAGTAGTGTTAGTACAGAACAATCAAATAACATAGATAAAAAAAAGAATTTTCTCTGTATTGCAGAAGTGCGCATAAAAACACTTGAAGAAATGCGTATAGTATTACAAAGTTAGAATGAAAGCAGCGTTCTTTTTATGGTATATCGCAATCATGCTTAGATAGATTTTCTTTTAATCTGTTTGGCATTAGATGGAGCGAACTCGAACATTGCGACATTCATTTCTTATCAGAATCTTTTTTATTCGATTGATTTTAAGTGAAATAATCGGTTTCGTTTCGAATTATTCAACTCGATTGAATTGTTTGTTTTATATTTTAATATTATGAAGGCTAATGTTTTCTTTTTCTAGATTGACCTTTTCACTACCGGAATCATATCGAATATTAACTCCGACGAATACAAATATTGCTGATCATTTGTGTATCTGCTGTACTACTTATTACAGTGGCGACTTTTATTTGATTTCTTTCGTAACAACTAGAAGAAAATATCCTTGTGGCAACATCTGTGCAAATAAGTATTATCCTATGAACTCATTTCTGTTCACACAAAATCTGACTGAGTCACCTAGATTGCAAGATTCTTGTTTATCATGAATAACACTCTTTCTGAATCATCTATGACTTAACTTTCTAACATAAATATCGATGAAATACTCATGGTGAGTATAACTCGCGTGCCTTATTCATAGAACTTATCGGCCACTGCTGACAGCTATTGATCGATCAATGTTCTCAGTCATTATAATACGAATATAATATGGATATATGGATCTTAATCTGACTAATGCGTACTAAGTGCTAGTTAATTCATGCAAAAAAAAAAGACTTTTATGTTTGATTAGCTTGATAAACGTGAGTACTTTTGTATTTTGAGTCGAGTATATTTAATTGCTTATGTTAAAATCAATGTTCATCGAATTTATCTAGAGAATTAATATGTTCATAGAAGAAAAAAAAAGTATTATTCCTAACGTGGCAAATATCTAGTGCATTGTTGATGAATATGGATTTAGTTTACTCGAGATATATTCCATATAATTGTATGCAAAAAGTTCTTTTCATTCATTGTGTTAGTAAAGAGTTTGATTGTTTTTAAGCTATGCATCGAAGATTACCGGAGGTGATATTTTGAAATGTTCTCAGAATTCTTTTTTTTTTATCAGTCAATATTGACACATCAAAAAGCCACGAGAAAAAGAATCATTTTCAATAGCGATAGCCATGCTTTTCGAGTTTATATTCATGAAAAAGCATAGCTATTAAATAAATAGAGTCAATCATGGAAATGATTATTAGTTTTGATTTTTGAGATAAAAATTTCATCCTGATAAAGTCCAATTTTTTCGATTATCATCTGTTATTGCTTGATTATTTAATGAGTTTCATCCGAAGAAGAATTTTCAAGCATAATTTCTGATGTTTGTTTATTTATTTCTGTAAATATGTTAATCGAACTGGGTTCTTTTCTATGCAAAGAAAATACGTATAAAATGACAATATTTTATATTGACGACATTTACAGCAAACAAAGGCTAGATGAGATATCGAGACTTTCGATAGAATGTGCACAACAGGTATCTGATTGACTATTTGTCTCATTTGTTTTGGCTGATACTGATGAATGAGAGAGAAAATAAGATCTTACGTAAATGAACATTTGATATACCATAATCATCGTTTGATTAGAACGGAAAATACAACCTAGCACTTTCTTGTTCTTTCTCTATGTACCACCGATCCGATGATACAGCTCTTTATTTGTTCTCTTTTTTTTCTACTTCTTGTCTTCGTCGTTTCCTCTTATTTCTTTCAGACCATCTTTTTTTTTGTGTGTGCGCGTGGGTGGCGTCTGATTGTCGTTGTTGTTACACGCATACATATATGCGCATATTCTATTCTTCTCTCGATATACATATATAAATGTCGATGTCTTCGTCGCCATCATCATCAAAGAATAATACGTTTGTTCAAAGTCAAGCACAACATTTTAATCGACAAAATAATAGTAGTCTAAATTCGCCAATGAATATAAATAATCGTCAATCGTCAGGTCTATCTTCATCATCGACAACAACTCGTATCGTTGGACCGAGACCATTCTATCGTTCGCGAGTAACGCCCGATCCATTCGATTATACGAATAATGATCGTCAAGAAAATGATTATCAAGAAAATTTATCTCAACGTCGATATTCAGTTAATCAAATAAACGGTAAGAAAATATTTCCAAAACAAAATTCACTATGCATGTCGTGTATGAATTGTTGATTTTCTTGTTTTGTTTTGTTCAAGCATGACGCATGAAAGTGTGTGCTTCATTTTCTTATTTTAGTTAACGATAATGACGACGAATGTACATCATCAGATGAATCACTTTCGATTGAATTTCCGCCACCACCCATTGCTTTTTCGTCATCGCCAACTATAAATGATACATATCAATTTATTCCTGTTAAAAATCCATTTGTTCAAACAACGATCGTTCGGTCAGACTCAGGTGAAAATAAAGAAAAATATTCTTCAACAATTCTATTCTTGTAAATCTTTTTTTAGTTTCAATCATCATTATAAATCTCGTAGGATTTCGTTCGTTTAGTTTTCTGGTTTTGCCTTTTGCATGCTATTCTTGTGGTGACTGTATTTGAATGTGCATCTGCTGTTTGATATTCTATTTTATTCCCCTTTTGTTCCGGTTAAAAAAAACTAACTAACTATATAGTCGCTTCTTATCGAACATCGGATGATATATAGAAGGTTATAGACATGTTGGCACGTTTCGAGTATTATTACATATACATATATAACGATCTTTAGTTGACAACATAAAGAAAGATTCTTGTTAACGTAGCCAATCATCGCAAGGGACAGAAGAAGAAAAAAGATTGTTGTATATTGAGGATATACCTCGATGAAGCGATCAAGGCTCTTTTTCTCGAAATGAGCAATCAAGTGTTAGTTTTGTTTGTCTAATAATACGAGGAAAAGAAATAGTCTCAAAAAGATCAATCATATAATTTTCTTTTTCAATTGTTGATTTAGGTTCTTCACTTTCAAATTCATATTTATCCGATCATGAACCATTATCACCAACGATTACAAAACATTCACAATATCGACCTATAACACCAATCAGTAATGCATTCAATAATAATAATAATAATACTAATAACAATCATCGTAAGTTTAATCCTAGTCAAGGAAATTATGATCATAATTCTCTTTTCGTTCTCTTAAGCTTTAATAAGTGTTAGTGCCTCTCAATCACCAGTTATAACGATTGCGTCGCGAGGTTCACCAAATAGATCTGAAATTCGCTTTTCATCATCACCAAATCCAAATAAATCAACTTTTAAAGAAATTCGTATCTCACGGCCTGATTCCCCATCAATATCTATAAATCGTCAAGGAATAATAAATCAACCGATCACCTATTCAAATGGAAATGATAATGCAGTTCATATCTCACTCGGTACACCGACAGCCGCAAATCAACGAGAAATATCCGTATCATCACCATTATCAGCCATTCATATGCTTGGACGAACATCACCGGTAAAAATCCACCCGTTAAAAATATAAATATATGAAGAAAAATAAATTCTATTTATTTTAGTCAATACGCCAGATTGAAATGCTTCGTGATTCTCCTCTTGATACTCGATATACATCAAATGTTGTTGCTAATCGTTTTAAACCCTTAATTGCTTTTACAAGTTCGAATGGTAATAAATCTCCTGTATTTGATAATATAGAACGTCGATCACCGTCAGTTGTAAATCTTCCACCGACATCTTCACATCCAAATCCAACTCCATTTACTATACGTAGTGGACATCAAATGAGAAAGGAGCCGTCGGATGTTGATCAATTAACGAAATTATTAATGAAAAGTATGAATTCATCAAATGAACCGAATTTTTTTGGTTAGTAGAACTTTTTTGACAAATCAAAAAAAGTATAATTTTCTACGATTTAAAAGGGATGTGTGCGAGATGTAACGATGAAATAGTGGGAGAAGAAAATGGACTTGTTGCTATGGATAGAATGTATCATGTGCCATGTTTTACATGCACCATGTGTGGTTGTCGTTTACGTGGTATGCATTTTTATTCGATGGAAAATAAACCATATTGTGAACCATGCTATATTGTAAGTTAATATTTATAATTACAGATAAAATTATTAATTGATTTTGTTTTTGAAAGAATTCATTAGAAAAATGTGTTGCTTGCGCAAGACCAATCACTGATAGAGTAAGTGAAATAAGTATTATCTAGGATATAGTCATGCAAAGAATAAAGTATATGTAGAAACAAGCAAAGAGACGAGACTAAAAATAGATATCCAGATGTTGAAAACTAGTAAATAATTGTAAAGCAAACTAAGTATTGTCATTAAAAGATGAAATATGAATGTAATCGATAAAACATCTATTGCTAGATGAGTATGTAAAGGTCATTAACTTGCTTTTGTTATTTCATTGTAACGTACCGAGAGTTTTCACGGGTTATTATGTTTTTTTATTGAATATATTTTTATGTTGAAATAGATTCTCCGCGCGACCGGTAAACCTTATCATGCTGAATGTTTTTGTTGTGTTGTTTGTCATAAAACTCTTGATGGTGTTCCATTTACAATTGATGCAACAATGGAAGTACATTGTATCGAATGTTTTCATCAAAAATTTGCGCCACGATGTTATGTTTGTCATCGACCTATACTACCCGTCAATGGTCAAGATGAAACTGTTCGTATTGTAGCACTTGATCGAAGCTATCATATTGATTGTTATCGATGTGAAGTAAGTTTTAAAATTAAAAAGCGAAAGAAAAAATATTTTTCCTTTTTTCAGAATTGTAACATACAATTTACCAGCGAAGAAGGATGTTATCCAATAGATGATCACGTTTTTTGTATGCATTGTAATCGTATCTATTCACGGACGATGTTGGGTCATGCATAATTTTTACTTTTTATTTATACTATAAATACAACAGATAGCGATCAATTCAGTGTATGATATGTGTCCTTTCGTGACTGTTGTTTTTTCTTCGTCTGTAGAATGAATGTGTTGGTTTCTTCACTTTTTTGTTTGTCTGAAATTTTTTAGTATTGAATTGTTTGTTCTTGCGAAATCTTTCCAGCCCAAGTTCTTTTGTTTTTAATGTGGATAATGAATATTTGTATTAAGAAATTGTGATTATAGTTTAAATTAAGGTCTCATTTAGTATCAAAAAAATAAGAACAAAATTTTGACATTTTTTTTATCAATTTCATTGCATAATTTATTTGTTTAGATTCAACATATTGACCTTTTATGAATAAATTTTAACCGAGAAACTTGTACAAATTAATACATCTTCTATGTTTCAAAAGATCAAGGGTACTGTCATTAGACTATTATAAAAAGCTCAAGTATTCATAACAAAAATAGCATATCTCTTCAATAATTTGTGCTCAAAGCAATATATATATATAAATAGATACGTTATTGTCAGTCTTGAATAGACAAACATGCCAATGGGAGAGGAAAGATTCGTTTTTGACAGATCGATATTAATCAAAATAAATGCAACATTGTTCTATTGAAATGTATTTGCTAGGATAATAACGCACAAGAAAAAAGGATACAAATGTTTGTAATTTACATAATGAACCATATGGCGTTTTTCATTGTTTTTGTTTAAATTTCCAACTTCCTAGGGCTTCGAGTATCTTCTTTTTGTGTACTCAAAAAAAGTGAGTGCACTCTAGATTCGATCAGTGTGCCCGTCCGGCCGTTAACACGATAACCTTTGAAAGTCTCATCCAATTGTCATGAAATTTTGTACACATAATGATCTCATTAATATCTCAGTTGCGTTCGAAGATGAGAAGGATCCGTCAAGAAATGGCTGAGTTATCGAAAAAATTGTCAGTATTGACCAGATCATCCCTGACGGGGATGGGGGTACTGGGTTTTTTTTAAATTTTTTTCCCAAAATTATTCACAACATATATAAATTGACTCAGTTTTTGCAGTACACATAACAATCGGATGCGAATCCGATGTTTCCTCATTTATTTTTATTAAAAAGCGATGAATCAGACAGCAATATTGTTTACATTTGTAAATTGTTGTTGTCAATTAAATAAGAATACAGTCGATAAGGTTAATAAATTTACATATCTGTCGACTGTTCTTAGTTTTCTTGAGGGTAAAAGATGTATATTCTATTACAATAGAGAAATCTGTCAACACTATCCTGATTATTGGTCTAAAATATGTTTCCTGTTATAACTATTAGTATATTGTTATTAGCATGAGACTACATATAGCATACTCTGGATGTTGGCTACTGGAGAATAGAAAATAAGAAAACGACTCAGATCAATGATTCCGGAAAATGTGGGAAAACCATCGTATCCTGCAGGAAAATACGGGAATCGGTTAGAATTTACAGAAAAATTCCCACAGAAATACTGCTTCATGTTCCGGCGATTTCCGGTGTTTTCCTGCTGTTTCCCGCCGTACGTCTTCGACCTGGGGACTGATAATACGTATTAGGTTGTGCTGGGAGGTTTGGAGAGTTTATTGCGAATTTGTTTATATATTTACATGGTATACGAATTAATCGAGAAACAAAAACTGATTTGAAAATCAATTCGTTATTTTTTTTGTTGATAAACAACAGAATTCTTATATAATAAGCAATATTTGTTTACATTAGTAGGGGCTTTTTTGTGACTTCATAACTTTCAAAAAAAAGAAGAAGATAAGCGAATAGTTGATTGAAATAAAAGGAAACCCGACATTTTGTTACAGAAAAAGAATGCACTATCAACAGAGTAAGCATTCGTTTTGACTTTTTTTTTCTAATAATCTTTTTAGAGGAGTCTTAGATGCGATACGCTTTTAAATTAATACTATTGAAAAAAAGAAGTCAAATTATTGCGGTTAAATATTTTTAAAGTTGTTCTCCTATTCCGCTACTACGAATGCATGCTAGACTAATCGTTTTTTTAATGATGCCTATCAATATATGTATATATACATGTATATGACGCCATTATTTGTTGCTTTTCATCATAAAAACCTCGATGATAAGCGTTATTGACGAGTCATTAACTGATAATAAACGTTGAAATTCGTTATATCTGTGATAAAATACCTATTATCAGGGCTTAGCTGTCCGCTATGCCATTTTGTTTGGTTTACAATGCAATTAAAAATAGATTTAGAATTACTTGGTTTTACTCAGGTCGTATTTATCACAACGACATAACAGCTAATGTTTGGTGCGGGTTATCTGGTAACAAATATGATCTCGTTGACCGACCTTTGGAACAAATTATAGAATAGTTTACTTTCATTATATCAATTTTAAAATGTGCACTTCTTCTTCCGATGTCGTTTGTCAACAGAAAATTATTATTGACGGCTACTAGTTCTGCTTAGGCTTAAGGAAAATAGCCAAAAATATTGGCATTTATTTATTTTTTAATACTTACAAACTGAATTTTAAACAATGAAAAAGAGAATATCGAAGGATTATTTAGCTGCGCTGTTTTCATAAAATATTTGCTTCAAGAGTAATAGAAATCTAGTGAATATTCGAGTCGATCGAGAAATAATTTCTGAAAACTTCGTTTCTCGATGATAGAAAGATTAATATTGTTAAAAGCATTAAAAATTAGCTATAGCGTCACGATACCCATGTGAGTTTGTTTCTGAATTGATTTCAGTAGTAAATTGAGGTAAACATTTTTGTCCTTCGAGCACATTATTAAAATAGTCATGTTCATACGAAGGACAACTTCTAGTACCTCCCATCAACTTGAAATGAGACAAATATCATGAATAGATGCTGCCATACGACTTGTTTGTCATTAATTGAGTTACAGACAGTAGTTAACACAAGAAGGAATATGAAATATCAACAATGTCTAGGACGAAGAACATAGTTGGCCGGGATAGGCTCAAGGCAACGAGAGACATTATTCATAGGAACAAATAACGATCACTCATCAGTACCGATATCCGTATACACATGTGTGCAAACACAAACAGTATGAATCTATCTAGTTAGACTACTATTAACTAAGCATTGGATTTACATGATCAATTTTTTTATTTAGATTTATATTAGAATATGTTAGCTAATGTCTATCTGCTCAATAAAACCCATGGCAACTGACATAATCGAGTGTTCTTTGCAATAGTATTTATTTAGTCACTTCTAATCTCGAATACAACATCATTCAATAGATCGATGCCATCGCAAAAGAGTTCTCACTTCAAATTATTCCAAACTTTCTCGACTTGTCCAAACAACATGAGAGCCTAGTACTCAATTCAGACTGAATTTTTTTAACATTAGTTTTCAAATCAATGTTTTATTTCAAAATAAATTCATTAAAAACTTTGCAAAGTTTGTTTTTTGTTTATAAATTTGAAGAGTGATGTTATTTATTACTTTATTGAAGTTTACAATGAGCTGCAATAGCAAATTCAAGGAAAATGCTAATGACTACGAATACAATTAAGCATATTACTGGCTGATGAAGCAACAACAAAAACACGAACGAAAATGAATTAATATAAAAATATTTTGTGCTGAAAATATTTCCAATGATACAAAAAACAATAAGTCACGTGCATAATGCAATAAATGTTTTCATTGCAACTTTCTTGGACGCTTAAAGCAAAGTTCAAGTAGTTGAACTGTCGGTAATTCGATGATCAGAAAAGTACAAAATGATAAAATATATGAAATAATCGTGTAACAAATAAAATTGTAAATCTAAAAATACAACAATCGAACTTTAAACTAAGATTTCAAAATACGAAACATACCATATTAGGTAATGTATAATGTGTAGGTTGTTCTCGGCCGAGATAATTGACAAAGATAACTAATGCATGCCATAAATATGCACCATATGTTAATTTTGATAATTTATAAAAACATGATCGACTTAAAAATCGATTTGCTATTCCTGTAAGAAACGAAGAAGACAAACGACATTCAGCTAAACAAAACAAGAAACGTTTTCTACAGACCTCCATGACCAGAAAAGCAAGCAATAACTATTGTAGAAATGCCAACAGACCAAGCAAGTCGTGATAGAGTAAGAAATGCAATTCGATCTCGTCGAGTTAATGCATGTCCACTATAATCACCATAGGTACCAAATAAGCAAAGAGACAAGAGAATTAAAGCAAATGACCAAGCAAATATTCGTTTGAAATAATAATGTCGACTGTGAATTGTCGTTCTTGGTATAAGTGAATCCCATGATAACGTATTTGAACGTTGGTAAACTTCATAAAAAATATAACCAATTCCCAAACCGACAGCATATGGACCTATGCGACACCAAGGTTTAACGTAGACATCATTAAAATATCCATTTGTCATATTGGAAAAGTTTCCTCTGAAAATACAAAGAAGAATATTCAAAAAGCGATTCAGATGTTTTTGAATTACTTGTGTGAATATAAATCACTTAAGAAGCCATAATCATAATCGTTTTTTGAAACTATCACCGCTGTTGATACGACATCAATGATGATAAAAATAATGCATACAACCATTCCAAGGAGCCATTTCCTGAAGAAAAAAAAGTGATATGTTTTCAAGGACGACTTATATTGATTAAAGATGCAATACATCTCTGCTTTTGTCGCAATATTGAAAATATTACAAAAAAAATTAAGGTACATTGATTTAATTTTCAAATGAGTTAACCATAAAACTTACCATGAAACAATCAATAGAAATAATGGTGTTATCCAATGGAATTGCATATTAACAGCTAAGAACCATGAAATCTAAAGAATGATTTCTCTTATGAGTACTCTATGCCGAAAACAAAGGTTAAATTTTACCGGCATACACCCATCACGCATATCAAAAAAATTATTAATATAAAGAAGATTACGCCACCAATTGTGTCGACACGACGATGTTTCGATACCATCTATTGGATAGACTGGGCCACCTTGAGCCATGTACGGTGACAGAGTAATATAAATTAGTAAAATAATTGCATACAATGACGTATATCTATTGAATAATAGAATGCAATCATAAAATAAAAATTTATATCTTCTTTTTACCTTAAATAATAATGAACATAATGATTCATAAAAAAATTTACAATTGAAAATTGAGCATTTTCAGTTTTCGATATAAAATATGTAAATGCTGCTAATAAACCACTGGAAAGAAAAATATACAAATAATGATTTTACAATATTCATCATAGGTAATGGTAACTCGTATAAGGAATTTGTTTTTCTCGATTTCTATCGTAGCAACTTAATTTGCAATTAGTATTCCCTATACGAGTTACCGCAATGAGGAAAATAATTTTGAAAAACTTTACCTCAAGAGAAAAAATGAATCGATACTAAAGAATGTTTGTATAATTATTTGAAACCATAGTTTACGAGACCAATTGAAAATGGTAATTAAATTATCTAAATAGAAATAAAAAGTTTTTATTTTTTAAAATAAAATAATCAAACAAAATCATTGGTGGAATTAAATCAAATCGAGCGGTACATATTTACTTACGAAATAATTAGGTATATCATTCTTTTTTTTTAACGAAGAAAATAAGATTTCTATTTTTTAGAGACTTTTTTTAATACTTACCAGAATAATAAACAGCAAATAGAATTGTATGACCAAGAACAATCCAACAAAGTGAAAGTACACGAATACCATTAAGACATGCTAAATTTTTTGGATAACTGTTCGATTTTAATATATGATAATTATTTAATAATGAACAACAGCTTATTAAATTTAATGCGGCTATTAAACAAAAATCAATTTTAGAAAAAGCTTAATCACAAGATCCTCTGTACCTGCGTCCACACGCTGTTGACGTGATAGTGGTGGTGGTATTAGCAGTGCTTCATCAGATGCCATTGATTGATCGAACTCATCAACTGGATTTGCTTCCGATGGTGTATTGATTGTTGTTATGGTAGTTGTTCGACTTAAGAGTGGTTCATTTGTAGCTATCGGGGGCACATAATTCAATTGTAAATCATGGTTATGTCCATACATAATATGTAGTCCAGTTGCAAGAAGTATCAGAAGAATAATTATTGATAGAAGAACACTAGATGACGAAAGCATTTTAATTCGTTACATTATTTTTCTTCATCTTACATAGTTAGAATAGCAGTTGTATCATATTGACGACGATCAATACAATGAATATCGTCAGTTGTTACATTTATTGAATGTTGAATAAATGGAATTCGAATAACACCTAAATATAAAATGATAGAATAAATTTCATATGAAAGTATGACTTCGCGTTCTTATGGATATTCGTCTCTATGGTTTATATTACCGTAGAAATTGAGGATATGTGGTTTTAAAAAAGAACTTCAAACAATGAAACATAGGAAAATCTGACTCCAAATCTAACTTAAACAAATCATCTATCTAACTGATTTACGTACGTTGATTAATAAAATCGATAATGTCGCTCGCATTACAGCTCCACGGTACACAAATACCATAAATGGGTCGAATTGTATTTGTTAGACCATTACCAATCGTACATGTACGTGTTTTAAATGGCTGTGTGATAACACTATTGTTCAAACCACGTAAATAGTGTCGGCATTCATAGACTGAACCAATCCAATAGATATTTCCTTGCATCAATCCACTTGGTATTTTCCCCCAAGCATCAAATGCTAGAAAAAAGCAAAAAATATGTCATTATAAAAACGAACAGAACTAATCTTTATTACTCTTCAAAGCCCATAGTTGTTGAGAAATTAAATCGTGAGAAAACAATTGAATATCTCGACTGCAATTTGAACTATTTGCATTCGATAGAAAATCAACATTTATCGATGGTAAGACTGGATTGAATATGAAATTCGAATGATTGATATTTTCTTTTACATGTCGGCCATTGGCAATAATTCTCGGGATGATATTAACAAATGATAAAGATTCCGATTCGGCTCTGATTCCAATTTGTACAATAAGAAGAAAACAGTATAAATATTCCATTTTGATTTAATCTAAAACAAGTATAAGGTCTATTTATACAAAAACCCATGACCATTAATTATGTGATTCATCAAAACATGTTTATTTTCTAAAAGGTAATGAGGGGTACAAAAAGCGACCATGCGTAACATCATCGATGGAGTCTCTGATAAATTTTCATTTACTTTATTAAATATCAGTTACAGCGCATGTTAAAATCGAATTCTCTAATGAATGAGATGAGATGAAAATCTGAAACTTTTTATATGATTAACAATAAGATTTGAAAAAAAGAATGAATTTATGTCTTCAACATGATTGAATTTGCGAAACCTTTTTGTTTGTAGACTCTTTAATAATAATAGTCGTATTATTTGTGAAATAGGATACACTTGCTGCTACGTTTTATTTTCTCGGATCAAACTAAAAGCAAAAATAGAGCGCGTGCACTCAATAAGAACGGAGTTTTTGTAAGGTCGTGTTTAAATCATAATATCTCTGTCAAATAGTGAGCAAATGAGCTCAAATTTTGCAGCAAAGTAGAATAAATTCTTTTCTATCTATTGGTGAAAGAAGTTTTGAAACAAGTCGAGAAATGATCGAGTTATGAGCGGTAGTTTGCAGTCACCTGGTGCCGTTCTAAATAAAAGCACTTTCCTCAATAAGAACGCTAATGCAAAAATTGTCCGCAAGTAGAACGCACCAGCAAAAATTCATTTTAATAACGTTATTAAAATGAATTTTTGCTGGTGCGTTCTACTTGCGGACAATTTTTGCATTAGCGTTCTTATTGAGGAAAGTGCTTTTATTTAGAACGGCACCAGGTGACTGCAAACTACCGCTCATAACTCGATCATTTCTCGACTTGTNACTTGTTTCAAAACTTCTTTCACCAATAGATAGAAAAGAATTTATTCTACTTTGCTGCAAAATTTGAGCTCATTTGCTCACTATTTGACAGAGATATTATGATTTAAATACGACCTTACAAAAACTCCGTTCTTATTGAGTATACGCACCCTATATTGGTGTGTCACCCTTAAAACATACGTCTAGCGTCTTTCGTTGTTTGTCTCTGAAGCAATAATAGAATAGTCGAACGGATAAATGATATGTAGGACAGCTTTCTCTTCCGAAACTCAATTCATGTTCTTGTTTGTGTTTAATTCTCGCTAAGAAGAAAAAAACAAATGTTTTTTAACAAAGCTACTTTTTTTTCTTTCTTTACCGCACGTGAATTAAAGGTAAAATCTTATAATATTCTTGCTGAATACATCACCGTATGAAAACATAACAGCTATTAAAGGAAAATGATCTTTTCGTCCTTCTATTTAAATCATAATCATATTTGGATATTTGAAATGCCATCCTCGATCAATCAACAAGAACGCGTCAGGCTGAAAAGTCTTTCTTTATTCCACAGAGTTCATTTTGTCGTATTTGCTTTTGTTAACAAATCTATTAGAAAATGCAGTTTTCATAAGGAGATTTTTCTCGTCAACATCATATAAATCATGCTGAAACCTAAGATTTGTCATTAGTGTATATTTTCTTTCTTTCTTTCCTTCTCTAAATATATGTTGGTGCTTCTCATTTTCTTCTTTAACGAAATTTCTCATGATGTGGTAAAACTCGAAAGAAGGCAACCAACAGAGTGCCATATTGACTCTTGACTATTCATTCGTCGACATGCTTCTTCCACGTACATTTCCGCCAAGACGAGAATTACTACCTACAAATATATTGGGTAATGTATATTCAGAAAGAGAATAGGAGAGAAATATCAATGGAAAACAAAGGATTATCCATTTATACTTCCAGCTGTGATATCATCATGAAAGACAATTGTTTATTTTAGGACGCTGCTGTAAAGTTTGGTCGTGCTCATGCTATTCTTACGTTCGACGTCGTTGTCATCGACGAATGTCCTTGTTAACTAATTCGTCATATCAAAGGCATCTGTTAATCATCTTTCTATTTTGTTTATTCATTTATTATAACTTGTTAACTCAAACAAAGAACTCGGACATAATCAATCAAACAGCTAAACCTATTCGTATCTTGTATCTCATTCGAACAGCTGCACATTTTTATCGAGTACGTCTAATATATCTTCTTCAAACATGGATATCACTAGTCAAGGATGACGTATTTTTTACTTCGGATTTACTTCTACCAAATATATCTGAAACTCGTATGATTTTAACTAAAGAAACATGCGGATCCGAAGCTCATTCTATGAATATTTTATGTTGCAAAACGGCGCATGACTTTATTATCTATCATCGCTATTTATCAAAGTATGATTGGTTTTGCCATTTTGACGACGATCAGTACGTGAATGTCAATAAACTAGAGGAATATTTGTCTACACTTGATTCCAATCAACCTTACTATGTAGGACGTGCCTCATGGTCTGATACTATTAAACGATCGAAAGAACCATTTCCATATCCATTTTGGTTCGCTACGTTAGGTGCTGGTGTATGTCTATCGAAACATTCAATTAGTCTTCTCGAACCTTATACACAAAGTGTATCGGCTTTTATTGATGGTTGTATAAATGAAAACTATCATGATGACATCTATTTAGGGTTTTTATTAAATGGTTATTTAAATATATCGTTAACACAAAATAGTCATTTTCATTCTCATCTTGAAAAATCATTTTATCATGATAAGCAAACATTCCTTCGTACGTTTAAGAATGAAATAACATTTGGCTTTAGTAGACCTGATCGATATCCTCATTTTCTTCCTCAACTTTATCAGTCAAATCTAGACCCGTATCGTATAAGAACGCTTCATTGTCTTCTTAATACACAATTAAAAGAATGTGAAAGAAAAATTCAACAACATCTTTTTAATTCTACGAAATAGAAAAACAATACAACAATTAGTTTTTACTCGCCGTCGATGGTTTAGCGGGTGGTGGTGGAGCAACGACAGGAACAACTTTAGGTGCTGCCGGCGGTGCTTTTGGTTTAAATGTTGAAACAGGTTTTGTAACTGACGGTGCTGCTGCTGATGTTTTAATTGCGCCTGTATGAACTGTTTCATTGAAAATATGCATTTTATCATTAAAATACGTTCGAAACCAATTGATATGTTCAACTTTTTGTTCAACTGTCCAATAAGGATTTCGACCGAGGCCAACGCAGACAAGCTCCATGAATTGACGAATAAGTGGAGATTGTGGAAAATCCTTTAAATGACGTTCCAATAAAACGTGTTCATAAAATGGAACATCTGCTACAGGACCAATATCTATTAAGCAGAAGAATAAAATCAAGTAAATTATTTCTTAATTAGTAAAATAATCTTCTATTGAGGGAAAATTTTCCTTAATTTCAATATGTAAATTGTTCATGTATTCGAAAGAGTTATTTTAATAATATAGATTTATTAGAAATATATCGAAAGACTAACCTTGTTCATTATCAACAGGGAATTTCCAAATAATTCCATCTTTTGTCCATTGAATCATTTCTTCGAAGCCATTTCGTGGTGGTATAGTTGATGTTCGTATTAACTCATCATTTTCATATTTTTCCCATAGAGGCGAAGATTTTGAAGATAAATCTATAAAAAGCAACACGAAATTTTCATTTTAAAATACACTTTTTTGCATGAATAAAAAACAAACCATTCACGTCTTTCGCAGTAAATATTCCTAATGGTTCACCAGTCCATAATCGATGTGGTCTTTACAGAAAAAAAATAAGATTAAATTATATCCATTTTTTTTTATAAAATTTATTCACCTAAAAAATTCTTGTCGACGTTTTGTATCCTGCGCTAGTTTGCGTTGATCCCCACTATCACGTCTTTGTTCACGTTCATTATTAAAATGTGATTTCGTCGCAGTACCTTCTAAATAAAAAGAAAAGGAATCAAATTAAACATATATATATCTATATCACTCTGAATAAAAACTCACCATCTCGACCTAAATCCTCATCAACTCCAAATTTTGGTGTAGTACGAGTTGGTTTCAATTGAAAATCTCGTAGTAAGGATCTATCCAAAGAAAAAAACTATAACATCTTGAGATTGATTGGCACTTACGAAAAGGCTTCAGTTGTTTTTTCAACATTAACATTTGAAGTTGAACGAGTTTGTTTTTTTCTTGCTGGTCTTTCATGTCCTTCGTGATTTTTGAATTCTGCATGTTGTTCACGATGTTCAGGTTTGTTTTCTGTTCGTCGTTCCTTTTTACTAACAACTCGATGACCTCGCAAAACATCAAGTAATTCTTGTTCTATATTGCTGCTCTCATTGGGTGAACTCGGTGATGTTAAAGAATCCGCAACTCGACGTGTTAAAAGTTTTACGTCACTTGATTCAGTATCAAGAATAACTTGTGGACGAATTTTTCTATTCAATATCAAAAACACATTTTAAATAGTCGTCTCTTCTTTTTTACTTTAATGCGATCACCCGCAGACCAGGTGGACCCCTGACAGTACTGTCTGATAGTTACGAGTATATATAATTTCATAAAACTGTGGTTCTTCAAGTATACTCTATTGAATATTGGTAGAATATGTTACAAAATTCCTGTACACTATTTACTCATGTACATAGTCTCGAAGTATATATGAAAGATTGTTGACTAACTGAAGTCCATGCTGACACAAGGGAAATTCACCGCTATTGTATCGAATGATTACTTTTTATATAATGAGTTAAACGTGCATTTGTATGAACAGTGATGTACGACTTCATACGTTTGAGACAAACAAAAAAGAGTAAAATTCCAACTGATTGCATTTCATGTTGGTGATTCTTATTAATCAAGGCTTCGTATGCTCATAATAAATCATTGAAAAAAAGTGGTATGTTGCATTTATTTAATTAATGAAGATGTGCATGGCCACCAGGTGGCCAAAGATTAGTCGTTTTCATATTTTATTGACTCGCGTAGACAGCAGCTCAATTTCAAGATACCGATTACATATTTACTTGAATCGTCTATCCATGTAAGAAAAAACGAGAAGCTCGGCACTGGATATTTTAACCTAAAGGTTTTATTTTTCGGAAATCAACTTCTATGACTTACTTGTCCTTCTCTCCATCATGTTCTCCTTCACGATTTTGTTTTCTTTCTTTTGTATCGAAAGGCTTAGCTAGATTGACTCTATCGTTTGATGATGATCGATCGCGTTGTTCAAGAGATTGTTTTTGATGATTCGAATTTTTCACATTTAAACTTCGAAGAAGATCTTTGGCTTGGCGACCATCACCCTTCATTAATGTTTCCCCTTTAAAAATGAAAGAACTTGTTTGAATGAGAAATAATAGTCGAGGAAAAATTTACGAGTTATCGATCGTTTCTTTTCGACTTTAGCTTCATTTGGCGGATTTTTATGATCTTTCATAACGTTACGAGAAGTATTAATATTCTTCCGTTCAAAATTCAAAAGTTCTTCACTCAAACGTGATGATTTTCCTTTTGATTCATCATCACCCGATTGTTTCGATTTAAATCGATATTGACATGACGATAATGGATGTAGATATTGATAAATAGTTGATATTCGTCGTAGTGTTAACATCGATATTCTAAAAAATAACAGAAATAAGCTAATTCATTATTGATAAATTTATTCAGATCGGACAAATAAAGGTTTTGAGGCAAAAGAAAAGAAAAGGAAAGACAACATAAAACTATTTTAAACGAAAACAGAAAACATACGAGTTCCGATTAGGAAAAAAATGCTTATATAATCATGATCGATGCAGAGTTACAAATGAAAAAAGAGAGATTTCCTCATTTCGATAAACAAAAACACACATGAAATGACTAAATATTAGATTATTGACTAGATATTATGAGCTGTATAAAATCACGATCAATTTTTTATACGTTTGCAGATTTCACCAGTATATTCTGAACATTTCGATTTACCACCCAAATCACCCGTAAGTGTCTAAATAGAGAAAAAACAATATTGCATTTATTGATTTGCGAGTAATTTGATAAAGGACTAAAAACATCATCTTCTGCTAACTCATGTACACAGAAGGTATCAGATATTAGTCGAAAAATTTACACTCTAGACTAGGAAAATTCGAGACCAGATTGTTTTGATCGTAGTCTTGGTGATTCTTACTTGTCTATGGTTTATCCCTGTTTAGAGAAAAAGATTTCATAATGTCTTTGCTTCATAGTGAAAAAAAAGAAGGAAATTTCTAACGATGAATAAATTTATTCTTCATAGGTTGCATAATTCTGATAGTTTACCGGTTAAATGCCAATTGTATTTCTTATTCAATCAAGCAATATAGAGGATCGACATACTTCGAAACAGTAATACGTATTTATAAAACTCAATACTGTATCTTCTACGACATTTTGTATGATTGCTGACAGAAACTTTGTCCGTTGTATATCTCTCAAAAAATGTTCATCTATTACAGAAATCGCTATGCAATGTAACGAACACGGATTACGAATAATTCACTACTAGTATTGCTAAGAATTCCACACATCTTCGAGCTTGACTTTCATGTAATCACAACTATGATAGAATCGTAGTGATCTCCCTATGATGTACCTTTCCATCTTTAATTGTATCAAAGCAAGCTCTTTCAATACGTTCGGCTTTATCAAACATTTGTAAATGACGTAGCATCATGACAGCACTTAAAAGTAATGCTGTTGGATTAGCTTTATCTTGCCCAGCAATATCAGGTGCTGTACCGTGAACAGCTTCAAAAATGGCTGCTCCATTTTCGCCAATATTCCCACTAGGCGTCAGGCCTAATCCGCCAATAAGACCAGCACAGAGATCACTTAGAATATCTCCATATAAATTTGGCATAACCAGACAATCAAATTGTGTTGGATCTTGAACCATCTATTTCAAAAGAAAAAGAAAATTGCTATTCGATCTATTTCTAATCACGAAAAACAAACCTTTAAGCAAACTGTATCAAGATACATTTCTTCAAATTGAACGTCAGGATATTTTTCGGCAACTTCACGTGCACATTGAAGAAATAAACCATCTGAAAGTCGCCTAAATTTATTTCAAAACACAAATAAATTGTTTCAATAATAATTATAAACTCGATTTACATTATATTTGCTTTATGAACAACTGTTACTTTTTCTCGTTTATGTTGTTTAGCATAGAGAAATGCATATTCACATACACGTAATGATGCATGTCGAGTAATAAGTTTAATGCTTTGTACAACACCTGGCACAATAGTATGTTCAATACCTGAATATTCTCCTTCAGTATTTTCACGTATTGTAACAAGATCAACATTTGTATATGGTGTTTGATAACCTAAATAAATAAAAATTAAATTCCCTTACGACCTAAAAAACAAAAATCACGAAACTAGCCTTGAATACTTTTACATGGTCTGACATTAGCAAATAAATTAAATTGTTTGCGTAAAGCAAGATTAAGCGATTGATGGCCCTTGCCAACAGCTAGAAGCATAAAGCTAAAATATTTTTACCATTCGATAAAATTATTTTCTTACGTGTTGCTAGTGGTCCTTTAAGTCCAATACGATTTTTTGTTACTGATTCAATAGCATGAATAGGAATTCGAAATTTACCATCAGGCTGAAACCCGGGAAAAAATCGAATCAAAAGAAAATCGTTGAAATTATTTTCATACCGCTTTAACAGGTGTAACGTCAACAGCCTCCCAATTTATTGGTACGTCTGCAGCGTCAAATATTTGTTGAACACTTCGTGAGATTTCCGGACCAATGCCATCCCCTATTTTTTAATGAATATTTTTCAGTAAAATCTATAAAGAATATTTTATTTACCTGGTATCAAAGTAACTGTTCGCCGATTATTCGACGATGGTGTCGTCGTATCAGTGCTACAACTGTTCGTTTCAGTCGATGAACTAGTAGCAAAATTGCGTCCATGATAAATTGCTAATGTTGGACGACATGTTTTGGCAAGTCGACATAATACTGTAGATGACATGCTAGAACATAAAACGAAAATCTAATATCGATAATTAAGAAAATACACATTAAATATAATGAAAAATAATAGTACACACTACTCTAGATTGTTATGGATTGTCGATGGATCGAAGAACGAATCAATAGTGAAAGCGACAGATGTCTATAGAAATTGTTACCGACATTGCAGGAGTTTCTCTTATAGCTCCTCAAAGGAATCTATAGAAATTGTATTCATTATGATTTTTCGATTATGTTTCATGCAGAGCGTCATTATCAAGAAGACCATCGAACGTTTTGATTTCATAGACGAAAAGCAATTTTCGCTCGTTTGCCAATGCGAAAATTGAAAGCCGATGCCATTATTTTTCTTTGGTTTTATTACTGAATCGATAGTAGAAATAGTTTCGAAAGTTTATTAAAAATATTTGACGTCTTGCTAAAGATTTTCGTACATTTTTACTTTTGGTAGTTTACTTATTCTAATATTATTTACTCTTAAGTAATGAAAATAACAAGTGCAGCAATCACACGAATTGATTGAACGCTACATGATAACAAAAGAAAGAAGAAGAAAAAAAGAATGAAAAAATTTATCTTCGTCGAGTCGATTCAGTTAACATCGTTCATCGTTCCTATAACACAAGACAACAATGTATTTTTTTCTCTACCTTATTATTCTTGCTGTGATTTTTCAACGTAAAAATTAATAAAAAATAAGTTTTATTCTAATATTTCCTTTTATTGCGTTGAATCATAGGTGGTTTTAGCGTTCATCCTGGCGATCCTTTTCCAGTGGATCGCATCAAATCAAGACTTCTTACATCTGAAGATCTAATCAATGCTAATGAAATTGAAAGTCCAAATGACCGTGAATTCGGACCAATATCAGATTCATTGACTGATCCATTCGATTCTGCAAATGACATAGACGATTCCATGGACTATACTGTCTCAACATCTACAAAAGCTACACAAACAGCGAAATTTCATAAGAATGATTTTGGACGAAGACTTTCTACTGGAAAGCCATCGTTGTTAACAACAAAAAGTACTACAACAACAACAACAACAACAACTACTACTACTACAATTACTACTACATCTCAATCCTTTGACGATAAAAACACAACATTATTACAGGAAACATCAACAGTATTACCTGTAAAATCATTCAGTCAAAAGGAGTAAGAAATTTTTCTTTTTTTTTTTTGATAAATTTATTTGACATCGTTTTTCATTCAATTACAAGCTTAATTAAAATTGGTCGATGGAGATACATAGATCCAAAAACAAAAGAAGCTCGTTACTGGTATCAACTTGAAGGTGGTCGTATGGGTGCTGGATGGAAATTCGATAGATTTATATTTCAAGCTTATAACAATTCAGCAGCTGATACTGAACCGGTCTATGCATTTCATTCCGAAATTCGAGCTGCTTGGACCAACACAATACAAATGGATCCAAGACCACCGATTATTGGAGACGACCAATGGGTGTCAGATGGCCTTCTATTTTATGCTTATAAAACACCAATGAATTCAACTGAACTTCAACCTGTCTCACGGTATTGGAATAAACTGAAATCAGGTGCCACGGATGCGACTGAAACACGTGTGACATATCTTACAATTAAAACACAAGATGAAGATATTGAAAGCCGATTAGAATGGTCATTTGATAAAATACTTTTTTATGTATTGCCCATTGGATATTGAAGTAGATAAATATTTGTTTGTTTTTGTTGAAATAAAAAATACAACATGTTGAATACTAATGCAATTATGATAAATAGTCTTGCTCATCCACTCAATGATCAAAGAAAGAGAAAAAAAAAGGCAAACATACAATTCGTTCGATACATATATACGAGGAGATAAACAGACAAAACGTTCATATCACACGCCTGACCTTATATAGAACATATATATCAACTATGCATCGTTGTTTCCACATTGTTCTACCTGTACTCTTCGTTATTATCTCAGGTATACACATAGCATTAAGAATATTCTATGTAATTTGAACTTTAGGTGCATTCAGTATTGCGCCTGGTGATCCGTTTTCAATTGATACCGACAATCATTCTGACTCTTCTGAGCGGTTAAGTTCGAAACATGTTGTTAATACAACACAATCGTCGATTGAATTGAAATTAATTGATAAAAATCTTCTAGCGAATCAATTAACAGTCATCGAATCAAATCAAACTTTCATCCATGAAAATAAACTACTACCTTCAACAACCATAAAATCTGTACAAGAAACTTTTCATATCCATAGAAAACAGTAAAGTTTCTTTTTTTTTGTATTTCACTATTTTTTAAATTTAAAACGCGAATTTTCTCGATGCATTTTAGTTTAACTCAAATTGCACAATGGAAATATACAGATCCTGAAACGCATCAAACTCGTTATTGGTATCATACGGTTGGCAGTCGGATGGGTGATGGCTGGATATTTGATGGTATTCTTTGTCAAGCATATACTCAAGCAAAACCTGATACAATTCCAATTCATGGTTTTCATTCGGAATCAAAAGATATTTGGTTAAATACATTACAGACTGAATCAAAATTATTACCTATCGGAAATAATCAATGGCAATACGATGGGATCATTTTCTATGCTTATAAAACATCGATGAATTCAAGTTTATTAAAACCTGTACGAAGATATTGGAATAAAATTAATTATGGTACAGAAGATGTTAGTGAACCACGTCGATCATATTTTCGAATGGGCGATTTAACAGAAGACGATTTACCTGGATGGAGACTAGAACATCTAATTTTCTATGCTTTTCCACCTGATTTCAATGTAACTTTATTAGAAAATTGAAATGAATTTTCAAAAAGAACCAAACAAAAATATCTTATCATCTCTATTTTTTGAAGGGTCGGAAGAAAAAAATGACGTTTGTTTTTGTACTTTAAATGCAAGGTTTGTAATCTTGGTCGGTATGCGTTGGGAAAAAAAACATGAAGCTATGAAAGAATCAGAAAAAAAGTTTTCCCTTATCGTTAAATCAGTACATTAATGAAAGTTGGGAAATATCCTTTTTCCTTTTCTCCATGATACAGGTAAATATCGTATTCCATGACCTTGAATATGACGATAACTGTAACCGTAAGGCAATTTATTTATTTTTAATTCTATTGATGAATATCAAAGTGACTCTCAAGTTATTTTATCGTCTATCATAAGAACTAATGATAGATAATAGTGTTCATCTTGTTATGATAAATCAATCACTGATAATAATAATGATGATGATGAGTGTGTGCACATTATGAATGGCTATTCTTATTGATAAGCAGTTATATTATCTTCTTCATCGATTCTCTAGTTCAAAAAAAATATGAAATTATCAAACACAGAAGTATTTATTCGATAAAGCTACTGATAAGATGTTCACATGATGACTGTTCAAAAGCGTAAATGCATTAATTTTAAATAAATACGCCAATTCTTAAGCAATTTCGACCAAGTTAAAACACATCCACCCAGGTCACTCAATCATTGCTCCCGGATTCCGGCAACTATCGATGGGAACCGATAGGCATTTTATGAATCCGACAGGATCCTGCTGATCGTGAGCGCCCTGGACACATTCATTTAGATATTACATTTTATGGAAGTTAACACTGTTTTTCGTCGATATAACTAACGTATTTGGTCCGAACTGACAGCTACGATATGGCACTTGATCATAAGTTAATGTTGATTTCAATTGTCCATCGTTTGAAATATGAAAAATTTGCGACGTTTTCCAATCAATTACTAGCCATTCATTACAATTAAATAAGCCGAAGCGCCATATATTATGCATAGGATCAACAGTATCAAATTGAATGCTCCATATTAGTTCAAACGTTTCCGCAGACCGAAGTGCCATATGTTTCCTATGACTTGTAAAATTTCCGATGATAAAAGCTAGTGCTCCTTTATGAAAAATCATGTCATGAATTGTTTCATCAGTGTCACATAAATCTTTAGATTGATATTGATTAACTAATTTAATATCTGGTAGTAAACTCAATTCGTATACACTTGATCCTAACACGTTACTTGCTAAATACAATGATTTATTTGAACATGTGCATGCAGATAAAGAATATTTATCCTTTGTTTGTATGCATTCAAGAGACATCGTATTTTCATCTAACAAGAATATTTCACCTAGTGTTATGATCAAAAATCGAGACAAAGTTGAAGACCAACACATATCCCATATCCAATTATGAAGCCAAGGAATAGATTTAACTAATGTTAGTTCGTGATTTAATACGGACAATTGATTGTCATGATGGATCAATAAAACTTTATTATTGGGCGCAAGAGGTTTATGACTTTCTGGAGAACGATTAAGCACATGTATTGCAGGCATTAAATTCGCTAAATTAATATCATGCTTTACATCCGTCTCTTCTATTTGTATGATGCTACGATCTATTGCCAATGGTGTTAAATTCAAACCAATAGATTTATTTTCTATTTCAATAATTTCTCTTTGAATTGATTGTATATTTAATCCTATAGTTTTTAAATCGTCAACAGTCGTATCTTGTTTTTTAATACGTTGACTAACGAGCGTTTTCAGATGAATTATGCCATCAGATATGTTTTCTAGTTTTGAATGCATACTTTCGTAAATTATACAGCTTTGTTCATTAATAAATTCATCTATTGCTCGATAAGATTCACGACGCCAATTCTCTAGTTGTTCATGAGTATCCGCTAAAACATCTTTCAAATTGATATGATTAAGTCGATCATTAAGTTGATTGATTTCATCTGCTATTGGATTGAGTCGACCGTTTAGTAGATCGTCATGTTCGATTAAATGATCTCTACAAATATTTTGTTGACAACAATGACATAAAGCACGAGAACTACGCTGACAATTAGCAATAGCACACGGGTGAGACATCTATAAAGTAAAATAAAGCATTATTGGTTTACTTATAAAATACTGAACAACAAATGGTTACGAATAGTACGTAAATTGTTCTGATTCATTGCGTCATACAGATAGATTCGACTATATAATTTATATTCATAACTTAGAGTCTTCTTGTGGGTAATGTACAATGTGCTATTAAAATAAAAGGAAAAAAGAAAACGTATAATTCTTTTGCTCACGTTACCCTTTTACATTTTAAGCTGGAAAAATCACACGGCGGCTGCTTGTTAAAGAACAAAAAAGAAATTACCGGGCTTCAATAGTGACAAATGGGAAATTCACCATAGGGGACGATGACGATTGTATACGTGAATCTTCACGAAAGATTCAGAATATTCGCTCTAGCTAAATTTACTTTCCTTGAAAATCATTTTTATAATTGTAAGCATACAGACTCTTCCATGTAATTCAGAGCCCATCGCAATTTCATCTTTAGCACAGATAGACATTCAAAGAAAACATTTTAACATTGCATTTATATTCGGTTGTTTACTCAAACTGCATGGTCAGAGATTCTACATGTTATATTTACTTTAATTGTCACTGACACAAGTACTGATTTCATATCAGATATTTTTCTATCTGTTGTGATAATGGTTAGTACTTGCGCTTAAATTGTAAAAGTAAATAGTTGTTTTTTTCAGGTAATCCGATCTCTCTCTCTCTCTCTCTCTCTGACAAAAAAAAAGAAACAGAATCTTGTCGGACATGCGTTTGGCTAATAAAAGAACTGGTAACATATGATCGCACTACGCAAGTGAATAGATAGATTATTCTTTTCCAGCTCGTTTTCTTTTATCAAAATAGTAAAAAAATGAGCTATTTTAGTGATACACGGGTGTATACCAGCAGGCATTAGTATGAAAGTGTTTCATTACCATCGAACGGAAAACATTTGAACAATCAATTGATGATATAACCAATGCTATTTCTCAAAGCACATTTTTTTGTAATCAAACCTTTTATAAATTCTCGACAGCTTGCGTCCTGCAACTCATCGTGGCACTACTCCCTTAGATATATACAATGGTTTGCATTGTTTTTATCCTACAGAGAATACATTAGAATTTCAATTTTATGATTGTTATAAAGACAAGGTTTCAATAGTTATCGTTGAAAAAGAATCATTTTGTCGTCATTTGTGTTATTCATTCTTCTATTTTAAAGTGACAAAACGATTCCTAATGTATGTCGATTAGTAGTAAGATAACACTCAATGATTAATACTATGAATAAGAGTATCGAATGTTCGCTCATGTGTTGACAGAGATACACTAAATGAATTAATGTTTATGTCTAATGAACAAATGCTCTCAAACAAACCCAAATCTAATTCACCAATAATATTATTATTTTAGCGGCATTCAGTGACGTACCGCAAGGATCTATCATTTAATCTGTTATTACCTGTGAAAATGCCAAGCTTGGCAGGATTTGATATGTCGGCTAGCTTTTCTACTAAAGGTTTTTGATTTGGTTAGAAAATGAAATGCAGCCTAATGCCAATATTGAAATAAGTGAAGTATTTATTTATCCATTTATACTCAAATTTCAATATATAAATATCATATCTTTTGCTTTTCAAACAAAACAACAGCAAAAATTCTTTAGAAGATACGCTAGCTTTTATCTCGTTTCTATACAGAACACACTCTCACATCAAATTTTACTTCGTCGTTTCTAAATATATATATATATATATAGTTATTTTTATTCGTTCTGTTGTAATTTAAGTCAAAATGCACGGTTAAATCTGAAATAAAAAGAATTCTTTGAAAGAAAGAAAAAAAAACATTTTTATTCACAACACTAAAAATTAATTTATGACGAATACTTCGTCAAGTGGCATTGGCTAATGTTCTACTTCTTTCTATGTTTTTTTTTTCGCACTTTTATTTTCTTATTGCACACGCTGAATTATTGACTTTAACAAACTGAACAATTTTCTCTAACAAAATATGTGTTCATAATTATTTCGATTTACATGTGACATGTTCTTGTGAAAATATGTTTCACTCTTCTCTTTACTGTTAAACGTTCCAGTGTGGACTAGTGACATCGTACTTGTGTTTATGATTGCATAAGAACACAAACGTATGGCGATATTCACCGAATCGAAAGAAAAAAAAAAGAAAACAAATAACAGCTGAATAAAGAGTTTATCAACCGATCGAGTGTTTAATTTAAACTATTTATCATCAACAAAAAATTTATAATCTTCAAACTTTCCCTATCTTTGTTATAGAAAAAATAAAAACCACTTTGCTTTTTAATCGCCATGCTGATGGCATCTCAAACAACGTTTAATACTTCAACAAATATTATGAATGGAAATGATCCAAAAAATGTTTCCGTTGCAAATTATTCCGTCGAAGAAATCGGTGAGTTATCTATTTCGATGTTTTTCAGTTCCCATAAAAAATAAACGAATCAATTAGAACGCATAATCAATGATTTTTATTCGCCAACATCGCAACTAACTGTTCCACAACGTCAACAATTAAATAGTATTCTTGAATGTTTACAATATTCTCCATTAGCCTGGGATTTTTCTTGGACATTATTAAATACAAATAAATCACCAAGTGTACAGTTTTTCGGAGCTGTTGCTTTATGTAATAAAATTTCGAAGCATTTGTAAGATAGATTGATTCGATTGCTTTTTACTTAATATAACGAACGATGTAAATATTTTCTTAGATCGGAATTAGATGACAATGAAATTCAGTTATTATTTCAACAACTTATTCAACGCTTAGTATTTTACATGTCAATTAATTCAAAACAGATTTCAATTAAATTAGTTGTGGCTGTAAGTGAAAATATATTTCGTTATTTTCCGTAATCGATTAAAATATTTCTTTTAGCTGGGACATTTGATATTAAATATGATGCCAGATAAATGGAAGAATGGTATAACAGCAATAATTACATTATTTTCACAATCTCAAAATGAATTTTTAAAAGAACATGTATGTTAATTACTTGAGAAATATTCTTTGATTGCTTTTTTTTGTTTTATGCTTTCTAGCCAGAAAAAGGACATTTAATTGTTTTAAATATTTTAACTATTCTTCCTGAAGAAGTAAGTTTTTTTAGTATTTGTCAATAGGAAGATTAAAAAGAAGAAAAAAAAACAAAGCATCTGCTACTGTCTTCAGCAGTGCATTTCTTTTAACCTTGACGCGATAATGGATATATATATATATATATATATAGGCATTAGAATGTTCTTTTACAATTGCTTTGCACCTTTTTTTCTTATCGTACAGTTTGTCCGCATTAGCAATGTCTATGTCGATCGTTCTCTTTCATGATATTCAATAGAAAGTTTACTTATGGATTCTTGTTAGGAATTATACTTGGCGGTCGTCCAATGTGTTAGTTATCGAAGAATATTGATGATAATGAAAACGAAGATAACCATAGAAAAATACCGAATCTGTTTGACAAGACATTTTGAACTAGATCTCAAGATAATAAACCTGTAGTCTTAATGAGCAATTACGTTGGATATATGAGCACATAAATAAAATGCTTTTTTTCTTCTTTCTACAAAGAACGAGTATATAGTGAGATATTAAAAAGCGCTCGAGTACGCTTGTTTAAGCTTTATGCATACAATCGATAGTTCATTTTTAATACTACTACTCAAATTGTTGCATATGAAATTTTGAATACAAAGAAGAAAATTTTTTGTTTGTCCAAACTCGATTTTGTCTCGTATCAGCGATTGGCTATAATTGATTAAAGTTTCATATTTTAGACGCATTTAAAAAATCTCTGATTTCTAGCTTATCTCGATAGCGTGTACTAGCTGTATCTCTGACCAATGTATCAGCACTGCCTATTCTCTACGATGATGATTAATTGGCTCATCGATGTCGGCTCGGATTATACTTGAGTAGGTCATTGAGTTTGTATTGTAATCAGTAAAAAGATAGACTAGTAATAATAGAACGGAAAGACTTTTTAAACTAAAAAATATTCTGTGTCACTTATTCACTACGCTAAGATAAGTGGAGAGCCTCATATATTGTATCAGTCTATGATATGCATTTATTGACAATCTTTTATTTAAAAAAAATAAAATAAAATCGCGTCCACTAGTTGATATGTTGTGTAATTTTTTTCTTCTCGACAGGATAGTAATATAATATCAAAGAAAAACTTAACCTTTCAGACAACATAAGGCTTAATTTATATAAAAACAACTGATCTATAATGTCCGAGTAAAGATGACTACAGGAATTTCGAAGTATCTTTCATTCAGAATAATTGACATGTACCAGAAATTTATTCTGTCTATGATTATATAAATACGATCCTATTGAAAATTAACTTTCCACAAAGTCGGATAATGATTGTTCGTATCGATAAAATATGGCATGTTGTTCGTAATTGTATGATTGAAGTTAATAATCAAGCAGAAAACTGGCTGATTGATGAAGGCATGATCCGATTCGATCATCGTTCACTATTTTATCGATACGCGATACGCTGTGAAAGGCTAATTTCATTTGAATATGCCTTATTAGCTTCACTAAAATTGTTGAAATCAGAAAAATGACTTGTTTGAAAACTTCAGTTATTTGTATCTTTTGAATTTTTGATTATATCTATATGATAAGACGTAAGTGGTTGTTCGGGCGCATTTTATTCTCTATTTAAACACATAGTTTTATCTGAATTGTTCTCGTGCCAAAGATTTCGTATTTTAAATAAATCAAAAGCTATACATCACACTAATATTTTCAATCTTGAAAATAAAAATTCTCATTAGAATCATGGACAGGAGATGTTCACGATCCAACTGTCTTAATTTCGATATCAAACTGAAACCTGTATAATTAAATTTGAAAGGAAAATTTCCGCTACACATGTCGACCTTCAGTATTAAAAGAACGTAATAGTTTGCAGTCATACTTTTATTCTACGCATTACTTGTCACGAGACATATTTTTCATGAAGATTTCTGACAAGAAAACGAGTATTCAATTTTTGGTCAAATATTTGACCTTCGTTTATAACAGTACTCAACTTAAATAAAGAGATTGGAATCGGAAATTGTATTCACACTCAATCTATTCAAAAACACATGTTTCTATCTTGAAATTTGAAAAAATGTCCTTAAAATTGGATATTCCAACAGCGACAGCGCGAAGTAATAAAAGTAAAGAGGGGTTACTTGAAAACGGGAGTTTTTTTTTCAAAAATCGGAGGAAATCAACAAAAATCTCTTCTATTTTCTTCAAATCGGAGTAAAATTGAAATAAATTTCCAAAGTTGGGGGGNCCCCCCCCCCCCCCCCGTTCGCGTCGTCCCTGTATCCCAATAAGAAAGCATTTGCTTTTAATAAAGATTGTAACGCTCAATAAGTACCATTAAATTGTTCAATCGACATCAATTGAAATATTTTCATTAGAGCTTTCGTTAAATGCTAAATTGGAAAGATAATCTCTTGTTTTTTAGTTTTCGCGTATTGTTGTATCTAAAGCTCAACGTGCATCGATTCGAGGCGAACTCGAAAATCAATTCCCTGTTGGTAATTTTAATAAAAATTTGACGAATTTTCAAGAAAAAATCCTATTTTCTATATATTTGAAATATAAATTTCAGTTCTCAATTATATTCAATTTATTATTTCTGCATATAATCAACCAGATATACTTGCCAAAATGTTTTCATGTTTATCAAAATGGCTGGAATTCGGTATCGCAATTATTAGAGTTGAATCGTTGTTTGATTATTTATTTAATTCATTAAATAATGAAAATATATTTGATGATGCTTCGAATTGTATTATTGTACTTTTTACATCACCGGATGTAATGAGGTAAACGTCTTGTTTTTTTTCTTCATTTAGAATTCTTTCATAAATCTAGTTCTATATGATTTAGATATCCAGCCATATTTTCACGTCTTCTTCCATATGTTTTACAACTTGAATCCATTCTTGACCAATCCTTAATGATTGGCGATAAAGTATGATTGAAAAACTTTTATGCAGATAGAAATTTTATGTTTAGTCTTTTTAATTTTTAAGGAAAAGTCAGAATGTATAACAAAATTGATAACTCAATTTGGTGAAAACCTTGCTCAACTTATTATTCAGATGGCTATTGCACCTAATCAACAATCCCAAACACTTTCCCATAGATTCTGTTGTCTGATTATGGTAAACATTCAGTTGTTTTGTTTTCTTGATAAAATTTCTTTTCCTATTTAAGAAATGTACTGACATGAAAGGACAATATCCCGTTGAAGAAACATGTTCAGAATTAACATTTAGTTTTTGGTATGCATTGCAGGTAAAATTGAATAGATTGAATTCGGTTTTTCTTTTACTCGATAATCTTGTCTTTATCTGTTATTAGGAAGAAGTTACTTCAATTGATGATGATGAACAACGAATCATTTTATTAGAATTATTTCGTCCATACTTTGAACGTTTAATTGAAGTATTGATTTCTAAAGGACAACTTCCAGAAAATGATAGTAGTTTTACAAGTGAAGACAAAGAAACATTTCGATGTTATCGTGTTGATATAACAGATACAATGGTAAATAAGAAAAAATGTATTAGGAATACAAATATATGAGCTATTGACTTTTAGATGTGTATGCATACTGTTCTTAGTAATCGAGCCATGGAAGGTAAATAAGATTTTTTTTNAATCATTTATCATTAGCTGTTGAACAAAATCAATCATGGCAGGTTTGTATTGTTGATTGAATCTAACTGTGATCTACTTTTTTTTCTTTTGTTCTATTATTAGCGACAAGAATCAATAATTCAATTAGTTGGCGCCGGTTCAGAATATGTTCCACTAGATGAAAACCAAATTTTACCGCGAATATTTTTACTTTTACCAAAATTAAATTTTTGTAATAGTTCAATTATAAATGCAACTCTAATGGTGCTGGGTATGTAGATTGGAATTACATATTTATTTTTTCAATATATACTTGTTTTTTTCTCTGTCTCTCTCTCTCTCTATCTAGGGCAATATAGTAGTTGGCTAGGTCATCATCAGGAAACACTTCAAAATTGTGTACATTTATGTATTAATGCTTTATCAAATTCTGAATTAATTCAATCAGCTTCTATTGCTTTAAAAGAGCTTACTATGGAAAATCGGATGCATATGTCAAAATATCTTAATGATATATTTCCGATAATTAAAGTAGAAAATTAAATTTTAGTAACAAAAAACTTTATATTTTTATTGTTTTATAGAATGTTCTTGAGAATGGTCATGTGCAACCAAATGATCGTATTCGTTGTGTAGCTATTATTGGTTATATTCTATCAGCATATCCAGCCAAAATTGTTATTGATCATTTAAATATATTACTAGCACCGGAAGTTAATAAATTACTAG
>OENM01000588.1:39507-63446 GCA_900239745.1 Rotaria magnacalcarata
TTATTTATCAGAAACAAATGGTGATCAGGTAGAAATATATATATATATATATATACTTTTATGAAAAAATAAACTCCTGTTCATATGAATTCTATTGAAATATTTCTAGAACGCAATATTACGAAAACAAAATATTTGTACGACATTAAGTTTTATTTCTGTTCTTATTACTGCTATTGGTTATTGTGGTGATCAAAGCGATGGCGATGAAAATGAACAGCAACAAAAAGCAACCGAAAATCCCAGCGAAATACCTGAAGTGGTATGATATGGAGATTTTTTCAAAATGACTAGTTTGAAATTGGATATATGTAAAATAAAAGTCCTAAATCGATTTTGATATTGAGAATATATGTTTTTTATCTTCCAGGGAACTTTCAGTTTGAAAAGAGAATCTTTACAATTTCAGGTTCGAACTTCATAAGGTATTAGAAAGTTTCCGTATACAGTTATAGGCCGTAAGTTTACTAAAAATTATTATAGCTCTGTAGACAAGATTCAATTCACGCACAGGGTTCCAATTCAAAATCGTTATCAAATGTTTAGAAGGCTCCTTGATGTATGTAACAGGCAATTCGACTTCTATACTAAACAGGTCTCATACAATATTGACATTTCTCAGAACTAACCTGGTGAGCTTTTTTCTTTATATATCTATCATTTTTTGTAATCTCTTAATATGACACAAATTCTCTTGAGCCGACTAAAATAAAACATTCCTCATGAATAAACCTACCTTATTGTTTTTTTTTTCGTTTTATAGTTATGTTGTGTTCTACGAGATCTTACTCCAATTCTTCATTTGGTTCTCAAGCAGTATGCCGACGATAGTGAAGTAACAGAAGTAAGGATAAATCGAAAATATTTCTTTTTCACTTATTTATTGAACGTTCTTTTTTTTTTATTCAAAGAAATTATGTGAAATTCTTTCTCGAACAGTAACAACATTAAGAGAGTCAATCAATCCAATACTAAATACACTTTTAGAACTTTTACAAAATATTGGGCCAAATATATTACATGCACAATTTTTAAATTTTGTTCGCAACGTATGTTGAGTTTCATTGAATAAATTATAATGCAGCCCTGCTTACTCTTTTAGACTCTTCTTCTTTTCTCACAAGATACAGATAAACAAATGTTTAATTTATTTCTTGCTGTTCTTCAAAGATTTGGATGCCTGTTTAACGGAGGTTTGAATATATTTATTCCTTTTTTTTTTTTCGTTTGCTTTTCCTATAGATTTTCCATTTATTTAGATATTCAATGGTTAAAAAATCATGTTGATATTGTAGAAGATTTTGCTAATTTTCTTATTCAAGTAAAATAAAGTTTATCGAAGAATTTGTGTTTAAATTTTTGTCATTTAGATTATTAAAAAGCTGCCAGCTGTTGTACATCATTGTCCTAATGAGGCTTTTGTTTTACTTTTTCAATTCGGTAAGTTTAATATTTAATCACAAATTTTATTTTATATTCTTGTATATATTTTCAGTTAAAACTGGTCTTCAATTACATGAACAAGCAACATTGAGAAGTATTACGATGTTTACGGTAACATGATCGAAAATAAAGGTTTTATTATTTTGAACTAATTGTTTTGTTTTGTTATTTGTTATTTTAGTCCAATTATATTGAATATACAAAATCAAATCAACGAGCAGCTGATCTTCTAAAACAAAATGGTCTCGAAATAGTTCAGATTCTTCTTAAAGTAGGTTTTAACTAAACTGAAGTTTTGATCGAGGAAAGAATTGAATTGCTTGTATAATTCGGTTTACTCTATTTTCGAAATTTTTCTATCGTGTATTCTAAAGAATCCCGTAGACATGTTCAAAAAAGCGAAACTGATCACGTGTGTTGAATATGAAGATTAAGAGGGGAAAAGTATCTTGCGCTATTCAATGGAATTTCATTGTCATCAATCATATGAAATCGAAGGTCTGATTAAATGGCTAATAAATGCTTTTTGAAAACTAGACAAATTTCAAAACATGAATCAGCAAAGAAAACCTAGACGATAAGATAAGATACGATAAAACTTCTTGATAGGATGGGCTGACCGAATAGAAAATTTATAGTTACTGTCAACAGCGACATGTTACAAATGAAGACAAAGACAGCAAAATGCGTGGAAAAAAAACAAGTACAATAAACCAAGTGACGATAGAATTGCAGTTGACAAGACTTCTTCGAACGAGCAAAGTCGTCTAAGTGATAAATCGCTTTTTAGTCGAGATTATATCTGCCAAATGAGCTATGAATTGCTCGCAAAGAATCTGTGCCCGTAGCTTATCGTTGTGGGTATATGGCAATATTATAATGTTGATTTAAGAATACTGTGGTCTTTTCGAGAACAAAAGAAAAGCTGATTCTCGAATCTTTTATGGTGCATAATGAATTTTGGAAGTTTCAAATCTTTCGATTTGTTCCTACTCCGAAATAAGAATATCAAATGATACACCAGCAGGCCACAGCTGCATTTTTGAACGAAAGATGAAATACTTCTCAACATCTATGAGCACTTCATGTAATTGAAAGCGATCATCTATCAGTTGAAATATTCTTGTTGTGAGTCAACATGATCTGTGAAACTACTTTTTAAATATCGAAATTGCTATTTATTGGCATCTAGTTTCGAATAAGTAGTTCATCAAAGATTTTTCACCATGACTCTATCCAGGCATTCAAAAAAAAAAAGGTCATTACCTACTTTTCGAAAGTAAATGCATCGTTTATTGAATTCTCGTGAGCATTATCAACACGTTTATCTGCTTATTAAATAAAATATTGAAATTTTAGTGCATTGGTGGAGCAAGTCCGCGTCATTTGGTTGATACATTATCATTACCATTGCTTACTCTGACCAAATTCTATATTGATTCTACAGTCAATTGGGTTCAACAATGTTTAAATGATCCAAATTTTCCTACGCCATCTCCTAAACGTCATCATCGTGAAGCATTAATCAAAGCATTATCATCGTATGTATTTCATGTTTATTGTCTCGTATGTTTCTTTCAATTTCTTTTGTCAATGTAGTGAACGTACAAGTCGTGCAAATTTCAAAGATCACGTAAATACATTTTCCTCAGCATGTCGTGGCATAGAATATAGTGGAACATCATCAAGTAAAAATCATTCATGACAAAATAAATAAATAACAAAAAAAAAAAACAATAAAACTTTAACGATCTGTATAAACATTTGGGTGTTTTTCTGTTCTTTGTCATTTGTTAAACTATTTATATAAAGATGATTAGTCGTCTTTCATTTTTCAACAAGTTGATAACACTGTTTCTCAAGTGTACAGTTCTTTTTTTTTCTGTCTTTGTAAAAGTGAAGATATATTTTTTATTCTTCATGTGTGTTTCAAAAGATACGCACATCGGGAATTTATCGACTTAACAGTTATCTTCTTTCTTATAAACTTGGTGTGTATTTTGAGATCATGTGTATTCTTTTCTGTTATTTACAAGACGATAACATTGATATCGGATATAATTTAATATTATTATCAAATCGTGATGAAGATTTTCGGCGACCAGCTAAACAAGCTGATATTTGGAAAGATACGAAATATGCACTTGGAGGTTCGAATTTGCTCGTTTTTGTTTTGTAAACCGATAGCAGTAGTTTTACTTTACTAATTGAGCTAAATATTCTTTTTCATTTCTATAAAGGACAAGATCAAACACTATCTCGTGAAGGTGGAACTTGGCTATGTTTGAATACTGTGCAAAGTAAAATCGGCGTTTTATTGAATTTAACTTCGCACTTATTCGAAGGAAAAAATATCAATGGTCAGAGTCGAGGCTTTATTGTACCAAATTACGTTAATAATCCTGAGATTAATCTTGATTTGTATATGGATGAATTACAAAAGGTTAAAGGCAATTATACAGGTTTTAATTTTCTTGGAATCGAACGACAACTAGAGTCGAAGTGAGTCGAAAACTAATCTATTTCTTTTTGAAATCATTATAACAGATTACTAAGCAAAAAAGTTGTCTCTATCAATATTCTTCGCTTCCGTTTCGACTAGTACCAGCACTTTGTCAAACTAGAAGCTCGTATTATTTCTAAGAGAACAAACACTTTTCTACAATACGGAAGACTAACGAGATTAATTAGATCGAAGTTATTTATCATGAATAAGTATTTTGATAAGGTATACAATGTCAATCTTGTTGATTTTCATGGAAAACTGACTTGTATAATGAATTTGGCTATTTTCTTGAATGATTAATGTGAAACCCTTGATTGTTTTATGACTTTATAGACAACAATATTGTCTTTAGCAACGAGATACTGAGTATTGTGCGAGAGTTCGATGAAAATAGATTCGAACTTCTGCTGAGTCTTTTAAAGATTCGCAAGTTTTTATTCGATTTTTTAACTTCGATTGATTTTCTCCAAATAGAAAATGGCGCGCGAAATATATAAACAATGTTTCGGCGGATTCATTACCAATTGAAATCAAAACATGTAAGTTAATCTTATGTTTCTCGTTTATAAAATTTAAAATAGAAAAAAACTTTTTTCTTTTCATCTCAGCTCCTTTCGGTTTTAGCAATCATATATATGGTGATGAAAATGCATTTGGAAAGACTCGTCTTGGTTGTCAATTGTTTAAAACGCTTCTTCATGATTTAACTGATAATTACAAAAAAACGATTACAGATGAAAAAGAATTAATTCGTCGAGCATTTTCTTTACTAAGTGACACGACAATGTAAGTCGCTGACTTGTTATAGAAAACGGATTTTTTTATTATTATTGAATTTAGTTTCCACAATGATTCGAATCTTGATTGTGTTTATTCTCATTATACGAAAGCAAATCGTGATCAAATTTCATCAATCCATGTGCAAACCACAGGAGAAGAGCCAACTTATGGAACACGGTAAAACAAAAGAAAAACTCTTGTTTTTGTTTTATTTTCACATAATTTTTCTATTAATAGAACGTCAACTGTATTAATTGTTCGCAGTGATCAAACAGGCGTTTTCATTGAGAAAACTCTCAGCAATCCATTAGTCGATTCATCGGAATGGACAGAAAATAAATGGCATTTTCAACTGAATGACATAAATGAACCTCCTGTTTTAATAAATTAATAGAAAGAGAGAAATAAGTTAAACAATCTCTCGCAAGGTTAAAAGCAAAAGAGGCGATAACACGATTTGTTGGTTATTATGCATATAGAAGATAATTGATTATCTTCTTCTACACAGCAAAGATTACGCGATTGAAGGAAGTAGAGCGAGCGAGCGCAAGAGAGAGAGAGAGAGAGCTGCTAAAGAAAAGTCAGTTGTATCATTCATTGCTCGCTTATATTTATGCAAGGTTAGTTTTGTTTTTTCTATCGAGAAGAATTCAGCTTATGTCATCAACTAATGATACTCATCAACATCTATTTGTTCAATCACAATTGAAAAGTATATTGAAAAAATCGCCATCGCCAAGATTTCTTGATTCATCAATGAATTTCGAAAACGATCAATATTCGAATATAATTCTATCAACGCCATATGAAAACGAAAAACAATATGATATTGACGAGATTGCATCCAACAATAATAATAGTAATCATATGAGCGTACTTAACGATAGTCGATCCGTTAAGAAGGATAATTCAAACTTATCTCCTATCGAACTACCATTACCAATGGCGACATCCAATGAAAATTCTTGCCAATATAAAATCGACACTCGATTGATTGGAACGAATCCACCTGTTAAATCATCACGGTCATCATCACCATCATTACATACATCTGATGATGAACACGAGCATCGGCAGCCACAACAACGCATTCGAACTAAGCCCAAGAAAAAATATTATCGACCATTTGTCATCAATGGTGCAGTGCCGTTATCAGCTTCATCTAGCGATAATAATGATGAAAGAAAAGCTAAACGAACTCTGATAGAATCTAAAACAGCGTTATTACACTCCAACAAATCTCGACAGAAAGATATGCAACTCGACGAGTTCATGCGCAAGTATCAACAACGGGGCGGTATTCATATACCGATAATTAACGAATGCCATATTCACGAGCAAGATCTGATAAATCATAATAATGGAAACAACAATCATGAGTGAGTAGAATTGACTCCAAGCACTTGTTTCATCATTTTCTCTTCGTTTAAGTTTCCATTTTGCAAAACAACAAAATCCCTATGTTAATAAAAGATTAACTATGGATGATACAATAAGTTTATTAGAATCCGTCGATCATATGACTTTATCATTGAAAACATTTTCACCATTACAACTATTATTTGATGTTGCTCGTACGAATGAATTCGATCGTCGAACAAGAATCGATCGTATTCGTCAATATGTTGAAGAACAAATTGGTATAACAGCTTTTTTAACAATATATAAATTACTTAAATCATCTCAAATACCAATCGATATACAACGAAAACCATTTTGTTACTATGCAAATTGTATTCCTCATCTATGTTGTTTAATTATGCTTGAAAGTGAACAACAAAAAGATCGTTTATAACACGAAAGAAAATGCTCGTCGAAGAGAATAAATCGACTGAAAATAAATAAACTCTACTTAAGAAAATGATACGTTGTTTTTCTTTGCATAATCATGTTCGAATGTTGTTGCAGCAATTCGATATGAGATAAGGACAATAAGAAGACATATTTGAATAGCAATAATAACAGTAACTAGCTAATGAAGTATAATTATATGTTGTCGGATAAGAATATATTTGATCTAGCCTTGATGTTGACTCAACGTACTGAGATGATAATGAAAATTGATATCGAGATTCTTGTATTTTACGATGGTGTTTTCGATGAGAATATGAACGATGATGATATCGTTTACGTTTATTTCTTGATGAACTATATCGATGTTGATAATGAGAGTGAAATAGATCATCATCGCCGAGTAATTCACCAATCGTCGGGTTCACTTTATTTTTATTCATCATTTCTAATGTTGAGATTTTTTTCTTGTTCGGAAATTGTTCCCGGAGGAATTTAAAACATGATGGTAAACTTTTACTTTCATATAATTGGATTGTTTTCGATAAGGATAAAATCTTGGGCAAAGATTTACAAGCATTACACCTGTTTAATGGAGTTTTTGACATCAATAAATGTTAATGGCTGATATTAACGTATGCTGATGGATGTTTGCTTATTTTGCTTATTGAATGCCCTCTAATATATCGATCAGAAGGATCGTATGAATAGTTGACTAAGATCAGTATGTGTTAGATTATGTGTATTGCAAGTCGCGTCTAAATTGTGATTAAAATTAATCTTGAATCAATACGATTTTCTTATAGGCAGAGAACTGTTACGTATGCTGATGTTGATGGGTTCAAGGTCGACTGCAATTAATGACCATGGATTCTTAATGGAAAGGATTGAATGATAATTAAGCTATAGTGCGATGCTAATTGTACATGGTAACAAATATTAAAGAGTTTTGGAAAAAATAAGCGCGATCTATGAGTTTTAGAATTTCCTTATAATGATTTCTGTAAATCTATACTGAGAAAGAGGAGACGATATATGTTACTTCTTCTTGACTAAAATCTTCTAATATGACTCTTTTTTGTCGTCAACATAAAAAATCAACATCTAACGAGCGAGCATTTTGTCAAGCATTACTCAATAATGAATATCCTATTTTAGTTAGTATTAATTTTTAGTTAAATTCTTTAACTGAAGTATTTCAAAGTAGGACTATGATATGTGCAAAACACGCAAACGATGTTATCGTTTACCTCCTGAGAATTACGTATATGGCATCAAGCATCCACAACAGAATGGCATTACTGGTGTAGCTGCAGGTAAATATTCAATTGTTTCTTTATTCGGTTTTAAAGAATCTTTTTTCTTTGCAAAATAGCTCTACAACATTGTTATACACCGATGAAGAAAATATCGAAATCAATAAGTGTTCCTAATTTCATCACAATAAATAAAAATGCTGTTCGATTAGGGCTTACGAGAGTACAAGATATACATCAATATCGGTAGAATAGAAAATCAAGCGTTTGGGAATCAAGTATTTTTCACTCTTTTTCGTCTGTCGTCGCATCAGATAGAACAAATCAAAGAGAACAGATCTCTTGCTACAGTTCAATCCACAAGTTTCAGTGAAAAATCTATGAAAACTCAGGTGTGCAAAACAGGCTTAAATAATAGATAAAATATTTCTTTTGTACGACTTGCAATAGTGTCGAACCAGAGATGGGCGAGTCATGTCAAAAATTACTTAAGGCCAAGTCAAGTCACAAGCCATTATTGATTGACTTTGACTCGACTTGAGCAACTTTTTGATGACTCGAAGATTTGACTTATGACTAGTATAGTCGTTTTTGCTTTTGACTTATGACTAGTATAGTCGTTTTTGCTTTTGACTTATGACTGGGCATGACTTGACTCGACTTGAGCAACTTTTTGATGACTCGAAGACTTGACTTATGACTNCGACTTGCAATAGTGTCGAACCAGAGATGGGCGAGTCATGTCAAAAATTACTTAAGGCCAAGTCAAGTCACAAGCCATTATTGATTGACTTTGACTCGACTTGAGCAACTTTTTGATGACTCGAAGACTTGACTTATGACTAGTATAGTCGTTTTTGCTTTTGACTTATGACTGGGCATGACTTGACTTGACTTGTGAATTGCTGGAAAGTGCAAGTCAAGTCAGGTGTATTTCTGCAACTATAATGGATATTAGGTTCATAAAGTGTAACGTTGTTCTTTTTGTTCTATAAGGAAGTTCTTCTCCTTTTTGCCATCAGTACTGCATAAAAAATTGCTCATTCTTCGAGATAGTAGATATGAATAGTCCGTATACAATCATACGCAATATTATATCTGACTACATTATTAGCAGTTAAATTTAACCAATGATAGGAGTTTAAGATGATTCATCGTATTAAACCAATTAAATTTATTCGAACATTTCTTAAGATTTAATATGAGTGAAAATATTTCACAAGATGATGTTTATCTTCCAAATGGTTCTCCAGCGGAGTGAGATTAAATATAAAGTATTGAACAAGTTGCAAAATATAGTTTTCACAGTTCCCCCAACGTCATCACGTGCAGACAGTCTTTTTAATGATTAGTGTACCGCAGCACAGCAAAATGTACGTACACTCTGTTTTTTGAGAATACGCTTTGTTTTCCTATGAAGTACACTCTGAAAATAAAATTTTTGGCTTAGCAAGGTGTACGCGTACACTGTGTTTCGAAATCCTATTAAAAATACTGTTTGCAGAAAGAATTTTCTCTCAAAAAGCGTTTTTATTATTCGACAACATAGATCAAAATTGTCAAGAAAGGCATTAGAAATGTTAACAATCGTTAAAATGTAGTCAGGGGCTGATGAAAAACATATTTTCAATAAATTGATGTAGAATTAAATTAAAACTTTTAAAAGTAATATCAAGTGAATGACTTGACTTGTCTAAAGACTTTGACTTGGGACTTGACTCGAAGAAGACTGATGGGTCGAGACTCGACTGGGACTTGACTCGACTTGAGTTGAAAATGACTGTTCTGAACCCATGACTTGACTCGGCTTGACTTAAGCACCACAATTTTTTGTGGATGGCTGGATTTGACTTGACTCGTGCATAATCTACAAATGACTTGACTTGACCTGGGGGAAAAAAACCTGACTCGCTCATCTCTGTGTCGAACTCATCCTATGAATTTTTCACCGCGTTATTTTTCGAGAACCCGAAAAAAGTGAAAAATACTTCATTACGAAACTTTTTTTTATCTCTGCTTCATTTGAAATATTCTTCGTTATCGTCTCAGGAAAACAATGAAAAATCGTCAAATGCATGTAAATACTTGTGATTGTAAATGCTCTGAGAAAAACTCAATATCAGAGATGACTCATGGACGAACCACCGCGTACGTAAATTGTTCATTTTTCTAGATTGATAACATGTATATAGAATGAATTAGCAGTGGCCGACAATCAATTCGTGATTTAATTGAAAATAAATATCTACATGAATGGCTGCAAAAAGCTGCCGTTCGTCACTGTAAGGAAATTCTAAGCAACGGCACGCATGTGAGTAAAACACATTTTTTTGTCACCATCAATCAAATCTCTCGTTTATTAGGAAATGACGAAATTGTCTTCATTAAAGTAAAATTTAAGATAGAAGGGTAAAGAATGTTAATTCGAAATACAGAAAATATTATATACAAATGATTTGGCAACTGTCGGACTGCATCGAATTTTCCGTCTGAATTCGTTCAATTCTCTAATCAGTTTATTTGTTGTTCAAATCTAAATAGAAGAATGAAGAACGATAGAATAAGCAATTAACAAGAAAAAGTCATCTAGCTACTCTTCGAAATCATGATCTGCCATTTGATGAGCATTATTTGGAAAATATTTTAATTTAGATTCATTATTGAAAGCAGCATAATCTAATTAAAAGAAAAATCTAATATAAAAATTGAAGAATTATTTATAAACTTACCATCATGAATAGTAAGATTTGTCAGCGAAAGCCATTGAGCTTTCAGATCTGCACTGATTGGTTCAAAAGAAAATAATTGTTGAAGTTGGGTTTTATGTTCTTCTTGCTGTTGTTCATCTTCAAGCATTCTATAATTCACTTGTGGTGCACAAAAAGCATCAATCGGGTAGTTTTTCAGTGTATCAAACATTGTTTTCAAATTTTCAGATTCAAAACAAAATATCGACGAACCAAATAGCCAAGGAGCCATTGACATTATATCAGTTCGATTTGTCATCCATACTAAATTAGGAACTTTGTATTTGCTAAGCCAAAGACTAAATATCAAATTGAAATAGGTATTATTAAAATTAAAATTAAAATTACGCTGTTATTATTAAACGAGTGCTTAGGTATTCTTGAGAATATTGAATAACATTCTGCTTGTTTGATAGAAACCGCATGACAGGCATATTAGGATTGGTATTCACCATTTTAGTGTATTGACTATCAAGACTATTAGCAGTTTGTATTAGATGATTCCAGCTAACTGGTGTCAATTCGGAACCTGAACCTTTCATAATAACACCTTTTGTCAACGGTCGTAATGGATTATAAGTACAATGGCGTACCATTTCCAAATTATCTTCATCAGTAATAACACAATCGATGGTTAACTGTCGAATTCTTTGAGAAATTCCAATCTCAGTTAACTCCTTTGGATCATATGGACAAAACACTAAGCCAGTTTGAAGGCATGCTAATAATAATAAAAATCGTTCTTTCATAGTATGCGGTAAAATAACGAGTACCTATTTGAAAAAATTAATTATTTTGCATGAATTATGTAAATTTGATAACATACAGCTTGACCTTGTTTCAAGTTGTATTGTTTACCAGTAAGAACATTGGCCAATTGACATGATTGTCTATAGACATCATTATATGTGAGCATTGGATGTGCTTTACCTTTACTTTCAAACGTCCATAGTGCTGTGTTTTCTGGCGTTTGAATAGCCAAATGACTGATGACATCAGAAATAATATTTGAACAAGTTGCTGCGCCCATTTGTTTATTATATATTGCAAAAAACTCAGCAAGTTTTGTTTCTCTTGCTTCACACGGCGATGGTTGCAAAACATTAACTAATTTATTCACGACTGATGATTTTGCTGAGAAGCGTCGCATGCATCTAATCGTTGGTATCATCGCGTGAAATGAAGAATGAAAGCCTACTCAACTCTGACCCGTTGACGACAACGAAAATGATGAAATGCATCCGAGGAGACTCACTTTTCAAAAGGACATATTTACTGCAATTTGAATCACAAGACTACGTGACATCGTTGGAAAAACGGAAATTTTTTTCTACGTATTCTCTTTCCTTTTGCGTCACTGTCAAGTAAGAATTACTCATTGGTAATTTTTCATCTGTACCAAAATCGTGTGCATATCCGTAACTGATGTATATCAAATTAGACAAGCTATTATGAAGTTTTCGTTTGACACATTGCATCTAGTACCTATTATTTAATAGTGTTCGATTTTTGTTCTAGTTTGTCTTTGTCCAAGATTGCAGTGTTAAAATAGGCAAATTGAGTGAATTTAAGTCGAATATAATTTGTTTCACGGAAACAAATAAAATGGCTTCACTCTAGGAGGTGATTGAATCGATTTTTTTCATTTCTTTTAATCATCACAAACGAGCCCAAAATCTTGAGCGTGTAAATGAAAAATACTTTCCCGCAGGGTATGTGTGTTCGAATCTTTTAGTCATTGACACCTCTGCATTTTTTTATTCCTATTCGATCGATGATAATGATATCCTCGTTATTGCCAAAAGTCAACATAGGGGCCTAAAAAACGGCAAAAATCAAAGGTTATTATTGTTTCACGGCAAGTACTCGAAAGAAAAACATTATCAAATGCCCTTGAATTAAATTATATAGATATCCATACATTGATTTATCGAACAAGTTATAAATCATAAAATTAAAACGTTGAAATTCTAAATTTTCGGTCATGTTAATCATTTTATTACTATAAAAATAATTTCGTTTCTTTTTTCTCTTAATTTTTACACTAACATTTGTTCAAAATATGGAAAACTAAATAAACAAAACAACTATGATTGCACACGCAAAATAAAAACTCAATAAAATAGAATTCTAGTCTATATGTCATCAAGTAAAATATATTTAATTAATTGTTTATTTTTCACTGGGAGCGTTTCGATACGTTGTCGAAAATGACTACCTGAAATTTGAAAACGTACTTTTAGACGACATAAACTTTTCAATGAACGTATTCGTTGTTGAAACGATGTGATTGGCGGCGTGTAACCGGCTTCGATTAATAGACGAGCTAAACGCATATGTTTATTAATAATTAACCATTGAAATAATTTTTTATTGTTTATATTAAATGATATAGTACCATAACGAATAAGATTATTGATAATTGAAGTATTCGTTTTGACGAAATCAAATGCTGTTAGATGATATTGATTGTAAATGCGTACATTTGCACCGGCTTGTTCAAGTAATAGATGTACTATATCATCATAAGAATGAAGGACAGCTAACATTAACGCTGTAGTGCCATGACGATCTTGAATATCGACACTCGCACCTATTTATCAAAGGAAAAAAGTTCATAATTTTACTATAAACAAGTAGTATTTTTGATCTTTTTACCATGTCCAAGAAGATATTGAACAATAATAGAACGATTTGATTTTGCTAAAACAGCATAATGAAGTGGAGTTTTACAACCAGGTAGATGTTGCTTATTGATGTTAGCATGAAAATAATTTATCAATATATCAACAATATCATATGAACCAAAATGACAAGCAGCAGCTAGAATAGACGATAGATATGGAGGAAAAAAAGGTTTTTTTTTGTTTTTATTACAATTAATTCTCTACCTAAGGGTGTTAATGGATGATTGAAATCATCTCGATATGAGCAATAGAAAAGACTTTGATTTATTGTTGAACTATACCGATTGGATTCAAGGATATGTCGAACTGTTGAAAGATCGTGTTGAATTATGGCAACTATTAATTGGTCATCAATATTATACTGTGTAACTGAGCGATGAGCAGGTAGCATAGCGATTTCGTTTTTTAATTAGATTTTAATATAGAAAAATAAATATTTAGGTTTTACTATTTGAAGTTGATAATATATTGCATTGTGTTCTGTTTTGATAGTAGACTATATAGTAGATTTTGAATCAAAAGCAACAGGTTATCTCTAGATAGATATAACCAGCCAATCATATAAGAAGTCCATGTTTTATAATATTCCAAACGGATGCGTTTCTCTTCTTCCACTTGAGCTTATCGAAACATCAGAAGACATCTAGGAATGACGTCGAAAACTGTTTTGATACATTGTTATCATTCATTTATTCATTCATGTTTTTTTTTCACGCAGTTAATAGATTTTGATTAATTGCTATTGTAATAGTTAACAAGTTGAGTCATGAGTCGAACAATAAAAATAATATACGCAACAGTTGAAAACAAAAAATAGAGGACTGCAGTTCAAATTGGATTTAAAAGTTAAATTGTTCGATTAAATTAAAAGTTAAATTTCAAGGTCAATGTATTTACTAGAGAGAGAGAGAGAGATCTAAGGCACAATGTTCAAGATTTCTCGACATAGATTTGAATCCACATGTAACTGTTTCTTCTTATGAATTTCGATGGTTTTTTATTTTTCGTTACCAGTCGAACCACTCAAATGTGTAATAAAAATTGTGTAAGTCGGATGAGTTGTTATAGTAGTGAGTCATTTAAGACGTTGATGTTGATTGTAAATAGAAATATTGAAATTCCATAAAGCACATGATGACTTGATTTAGATTCGAAAGAATAAATGCTTACTCTAGCATTCTCAGCACACTCACTTGACATGATTTCATTTCACTAGCAGAAATAATAAACACCTTATAACTCACCGACTCAATCATAGAGAACGGTTTTAGATGGCAGTAGCTATCTTTGTAATTAGAAGGCAAAGAAAAATAATTAAAAACAACTAGATATTTATGCAATGTAAAATAAACTATTTAAAAATAGAGCTTTGCTATTTCTCGAAAAGTAAATTAACAAGTCCCAGAGATTAGTAGATAATCTATTTGCGTTGTTGAAATAGTATCAAGTTATTTTACACTTGCACAGTATACATTTCCATTAATAGACATAGCACGACATCATAGAAGAAATATGACTTTCAGCAAATTATCAAGATCATTTGCATAAGACACAAACACAAGAGAATTGTATCGAGCTTCATGAAAATAGCTTTAGTTACAAAGGACATCGATGAAAAATTTTATAGCGCAAATTATACTCGATTAATTCGAACATCGTTTTGTTTTTGATTCATATTCAATACTATTGAAAACGAGTAAACCAGATAAATAGAGCTCTGTTTACGATACCATATAAATCCAAAAGGGGAGATTGAAATTTTTCAGTTTACTACTCTGAAAACAATAAAGGAGGTTTACAGAATCCTCCGAAAAGGTTCTGTAGATTTTCAAAATGCTCCAAATGTGCCCAAAGTCTCAAAAAAAGGATAAAATTTTGACAGAACCTTTTGAAGGTTCTGCGTTTTACCCAANTGGTTCGGCACTTGGGTAAACCGCAGAACCTTCAAAAGGTTCTGTCAAAATTTTTATCCTTTTTTTGAGACTTTGGACACATTTGGAGCATTTTGAAAATCTACAGAACCTTTTCGGAGGGTTCTGTAAACCTCCTTTATTTTTTTCAGAGTAGAACTTGAAGAAGAGAAAGCGATTTTATGGAGTCATATTGTCTTGTGTTTTTTCTACGTCTAACAATATTTTTTTTATATTATACATCATTAAAAAGTTTATTCGATGTCTGATGGATCTTATCTATTTTACAGTGAACTGACGTCAATAAAGGCCATTAATCTATCTTTCTCTCTCTCTGCAAGTATCACAACCGCGTGTGTAATTACAGTAGGATATATTTTAGTTAGTGACTATAATTAACTTATTAAAACTATATGGTAAAGCCGGCTTTGAAAGAAGAGCAAATGCTATTCTTTAAAATTCACATCATCTATATTTAGGTTAACAGCAACAATGTACTCTTGTAATTACAAATTTCATGAGGATATTTATGATTTCCTGTTCTCTCTATAAATTTGCCGAACTTTTTGTATTCGAAAATTGAACGATAAAATTTATTTTTGAATCAAGAGTGATACAAGCAGTCTTTACATCCACAGAGCTAAGTCTATCAGTTTAACTGAGAAGCGTATGAATGTTAAAAAGTCTCTTGCGCACATCCTAATTCTACTGATTGTGATAGAAGGTACGAAGTGTCGATTGTTTCGTACATTACTACAAAAATTTAAATGAATTTTTTATCATTTAAAATGTTTTAAGTCATCATTGTATTCCTTTACTGTATTCACGTATTACTAAAAGACGATACCTGTTATTCGAATTTATGCTTATTGACAAATTTCTTTTTCATCTCGTAATAAAATACAATAAGTCAAGATAAAAATAATAAACCGGCGCCATCTATAACCAGAAGTTCACTTAATTATATCGTGACATCCATGCGGGTAATTAGTATTTTATAAATGGCTACTTGATCAATTCACATATATTCCAAATTCAAAAAAAGAAAAGTTCTTCTCGTTGCTTGTGTATTCAGTCCCGTTTATGGATACATTAAAATGAAACTTAGACGTCGACAATATATCGTTGTTCTCTAGTAAACATTTGTTTTATCTTTTACGTACCTTGTTTTTCTTAAATAATCTATCCAATTTCCATCGCGAATCATTCTAATCGACTATGTCGATTTATTCTTCAGTCAATAAAATCGTCTCTACACCATTGTCATCATCAATACCAAAGTAAACTGTCCATCATCTTATATAAATATATATACATATATATATATATGTACATTTGTGCAATTGAAGAAAAAAAAAGGGGAAATTTGCCCATTTACTACCTACAGATCTTTTCCGATGCCTTTTTCTCTTCATAAATCATTCAAACAATTTTTTTTTCTATTTTAACATATATTTTATCTTGTTTTTTCCCACCTCTTTCAGAGACAAGAAAGTTGGTTATTCAATAGATATTTGCTTTTCAATTCATGGTAAGCTTATAGGAAAGATTAAGAAAAAAAACTTACCCGCAATTTTTCATCTAATCCAGGTGATTGTCTGTTGCTAAATCTCAATGGATACGGAAAATACAACTGATGAAGGAAATCAATCAATATCAAAAGGATCCAATACAACCAAATTACGTATGAAGGAACGTGGCCGTTCACAAGCAATGCCAACTAATACTGATATAAATGATCCAGAAAATTTAGATTATGAAGATATTGATGATAATCATTCACCAGATAAATTAGAAAATGTTCAAGAAGTAGAACCAAATGATGATCCGGTGAAAAATATAATTGTTGATACAAAAACATCAGAGAATATTCAAGTAAAAATATAAGATTTTTAACAAAAAAATTAGTGAAAGACATTATTCATTATTTTATAGGATGAAGAAGTTGAAATGTTAAATAAACCACAAGAAATAAACAATAATATTATTATTAATTCATCAGAAAATGATGCTCCAATGGCAGTAGTAACAGCAAGTGACGAAGGAGAATTAGTAAGTTAAGCGTCGTCTTTTAAATTTCTGAATCTTTTAATTTCTTTTTAAAGGACGAAGCCGATTTAGAAGATGGTGAAATTCATGATCCGAGTACATCAAAACAAAGAACATCATTATCTGATGATCAATCATCAGAACAAAATCGTAATCGAATAAACAGCGCTATACCATCATCACCACAAGCTAAAGTTCAATGTCGATTTTTTCTTCAAGGTCGTTGTCATTGGGGACCTAATTGCAAATTTATTCATCCAAATAATGAATCAACCAAAAGTAAAAATGAAAAACACTAACAATTGTTCTTTCTATAAATATATATATGTTGCTGTTTAGATTCCACTGGATTATCGGTTGATGCTTTAGCAGCAATTAACAATGAAGTTGTATCGCCGACATCAGCTATTGTCCCTATACCTGCACCCATAGCGACTACCACTTGGATCTCACCACAAACTGCAGCTGCTGTAGGGAGGAGTCTTTTTTTGTTTTTTTTTGTTAATAAGGGAATGCAATTGAAAATTAATCTAAGGAACGCATAGTGTCAGTTAACTGACCATCAATTCACAAGAGAAAAGTCGCGTGAGAATATAGTAGTTTTTATGATTAGTGATAAATTTGTTTATTGAGTTATGAATGTTCTATTCAATGAGTAGAGAGTTCATTTTTGAGCTGAACTCTCAAGATGGATGCATTTGTTTGCCATTCGATTATTTAGATTCTGTAAGCACAGTGCATTGACGCACACTGTTAGAAACAGTTCTTTGTTTATTTGAGTTAACGTGTCAATATTTCAGTGAGCAAGACACATTTCTAGATAGTCATTCTGTATTTAGGCACCTCAATTTTTTCCGAATCCAACTCTACGTGGTCCAGCACAATCAGCTGGTTTACCATTAGTACCGCCAACGGGTACTGAATCAGCATGGGAACGTGGATTACGTTCAGCTAAAACAGTATGTATTGAAATACGTTTTGTGCTTTCATATTGATCATTGTCTTGTGTTCAGCTTCGTGAACAATCGATGCGACGTAAACAACAAGATAAAAATTTTAATGATAAAAAATTCAATTTAACTATTCGAGATGCACTTGATGAAAAAGATGGTGATGATAATGTTTTAAATATTGATCGGTAAAATATTTCCTAGGAGTGTTTCATACATTAATAGGTAATCGTTTCTTTTCCAGGCCATCTCCAATGGATTATGATCTGAATAATTTATCGGGAACTAATTATCCTGATCAACGTGGTTATCACGATCGATATCATGCATATAACTATCCTAATACATCTGGCAATTCTCATTATAATAATCATCAGCATCGAATGAATAATAATTCTCGTAATAATAATGCATTACCACCTAATGATCATTCTGATCGTCGTTCACGTCATGCAGATGACTATACAGATTCTCGAAATGATAATCGAAATAGAAAAGAAAATCTTTCAACAAAGCATAAGTAAGAAATCGTTTTATGAGTAAACATAATCATAATAACTATTTGTTTTTTCTTTCATTAGCAAAGCAACTTTGAAAAAAGATGATTCATCATCTTATAAACGAAATTTATCTCAACAACAGTATGCATCCGGTTCGCATCACAATAATGATGTACAATCGCATTTCAATCCGTATAGTGGTCGACGTGGAGATGATTGGCATGATCCATGGGACAGGTATTTAAGAAAGATTTTGTTTAGTTACGAAATGAAAAGTTTCAGACTAAGATTTGAAAACAAGTAGTCAGAAGCTGCGAAGACAGTGAAATTTAAAACAATGATTGAGAACTGCGGATCATCATGAATGCTCACTAGCAGCTCGGTTTCTTCTGAAAATTGATCTCATTATCATAAGAATTGTCTATAATTCAAAATTTTTTAGATCAAGAAATCATGCAGGTGGTGCTGGTGCTGCAGGTAATAATCGTCGTTCATCAGGTGGTGGTCGAGAGCCATCCTATTCATCATCATCATCCGGTACATCTTCAAGGTAATTTTTCTTTCATGTATGTGTCCTATCGGAAATTGATATTCTCAATTTAGTTCATCTCGATCAACTCATTCACGTTCTCATTCAACTTCATCGTCAAGTCGATCAAGGCAAGTTCAAATTCATACTAAAAACTACTTGTTTGCACTTGCATGAATTGAATTTTAAAAAAAAACTTTGCATTATGATTTCACGTTCGAGTTACGGTTTTAGATCGAGATCAAGAAGTAGACCAAAACGTCGTTCACCATCGGTAACACGTGCAACAAAACCAAATCCGACGACAAAATCATCCGAGTACTTTAGCTTCTTTTTGTTTTTAAGAAAAAAAAGCCTTGAAATTAAATATTTCTTTTCATTTAAACATTTTTCTTATTTTTTAATTAGAATGGTAAAAAATGGCAATGAAAAAAAGTCAAATAGTAATAAAAAATTAGTATCACCATCGTCAGCAGCAGCAACAACAACAACAAATAAATTCCTTCCGGGTCGACAAATTTCAAGTCATACATTAAAAAAAGCTGAAAAAAGTAGTATTACTCCTGGTTCTTCGACTAATAATCATTTAAAAGATCAACATGGAAAAGATTCGGATATAAATATTAAAAAACCAACAAAAAAAGAAAATATTAGGTATATAAAACAATAACACGTTGAATAATAAAATGATTTTATTTCTATTTAGTCGATCTGACAGTACAAGTTCATCATCGTCGTCGGATAGTGATACTAATCGAATAGCCCATCGATCATCTAGTTCATCATCGGGCAGTTCAAGTTCAGAGAATGAAACACGAATTAAAACAAAACCAGGTATAATTTCCTATAAGAAAAGCCCATAGTTTATATCTGTAAGCAATGTTAATTTATAAAGTTAACGAACCCCTTAATTCTGTATATTAAAATAACCGTAATCTGATCTATGCTTGTTACTCGAGCTTCAGTTATGAGTATATATTTTATTTAGATAAATATTAGGATAAAAATAGTTTATCGGGACGTTGATGATCAAGAATTAACAGTAGGGCAAATACTAGTTTAGATGGGTGGGAACGAACCGACATGAAACCTAACGTACTCATCGTAGTTTAACATCTCCTGCAATTGTATCTTTCGTGTACTTAAGATTTCTTAAAAAATAAACGAAGATTTGTTCCTATTAGCATTTGCGATTTAAGTCTCTCTAAAACATATCCTCGTCAAGATTATCTCAAATAAAGTACAAGTTTTATATTGCATTTTGTTCTCTTAGGATCTGGTGGAGGTAAAACAACAGTCAGTAGTAGTAGCAGCCATTCAGCAAAGCCAATCAATCGACAATTATCTTCATCATCTGGTGGTGGTGGTGGTAGTAAAAATACAAATACTAAGTCAAAACATGATTCTGTGAACCGTGACGCCTCAAAAACTAAAGATTCATCGTTGGCATCTGCTAAAGTAAATCAACATTTCATTTTTTAACTTACCTTTACAAAGACTATTTATTTTTTCTATAGAAACGCCGTGATAATTCATCATCCACAGGTTCGGCCAATTCAGCAAAAAAGGTGAAACTAACTGCAACAGATTCTCAGAAACCATCAAGCGATGCCAACAATGAAGAAAATTCTGATTCTAGTAAAAAGAAAGAAAAACAAAAAATTTTGAAAAAACTTCAAGAAGTAGAAAAACTTATAATCCAACGGTCAACAAAATCATCATCTTGACTTAAAATAATACAACAAAACTGAACGAAATTGTAAATTTTTCTTTTCATTTGTTCGAGCCTTTGTGTGTGTGTGTGTGTGTGTGTGTCTGGATTGTCTCCTCTATGTATATGCATATTCGGAAAAAAAACAAAAACAAATGTATCTGTGCGTATTTCATCTCTATTCTACATTCATGGACTAAAAAAAGAAAAACTTATGGACATGTTTTTTGAAACCTGAATGTAGTGTATATCTATTGTTGTTCTTGTTCTTCTTCGTTTTCTTTTTCTTTTATGATTTCATACGGTTATTTTTATGCAATGACAATAGAAGGAGACAGAAAAAAATTAACATTATTTGATCATGTAACCTTCAGATTGATTTCAATTGAAGAACAAAGTTCTCAGCAACATGTAACACGAATTTTTATCAAAGGCGGTGCGGAGGAAGATAAAAGTATATTATCATTTATTCAAGATGAAATCAATCATATACAGAATAATACTAGATTTGTTTGCTTAGTAATGTTAGCTCAAAATAGTTACAAAAAACAAGAAAGTAAGATTTATTTAACTCCACACAATATCTTGATGAAATGACTTGACCTGCATTTTTTTAAATAAATAATATTTTTTCGAGATATGCTTCCAAGTGTCGATGGAATATCAGCGGTAATCAATATTATCTAACAGAATGAGACATTTAAAAGATCCTGAGTTCACGAAAATAGCAAAATAAAATTTTTGTCAAAATATATTAGTTAGATTATTTTCATTTTTGCCTATTGTAACAATAGTAAGTAAAAAGAATTTGAGTTGGAATTTGTCTTCATATAAAACGTTCTCGGATTTATCTGTCAAAAAAAAAGCATACAGATTAGATTGCATTTGTGTAATTGATATTTCAAATTTGATCATTTAAAAAAGTAATATTTATTTGCTCGAACTGATTAGACAGTGCCGTAAGATAATATGAAACAATCTACTGTAGGTCTGAAATACGAGGACAACTAACTGTAGGGTCCCTAACATTCATGCTAGTTAAAATCCTCACAAGTATTCAGCCATAGTCCCGATTTTCTTCCTGTTTGACGAGTCTCGTATACACGTGTCTAGAATATTTAAAGATGATTCGATAAAACAAAATGAATTCGTTTCGTATGAAATTATCATTGTTCATCACGTAGCTAAGAGACAAGTTGCGTTGAGGTTTTGGATGGAGAACATTCAGTACTACACTCTGTACAACTAGCGAAGACAGAAAAAAAAACATCGACAGTTAATGACTAGATTATTCTAAGTCCTCGTCTCTATAATACATTTTTCTGACATAAGAACTAATGAATGAATATCTTTTTCGGTAGAGTTAGGTCACTGTACCCTTTCCTGAGTAGAATCTAACAAAAACTATAGTATTATTGATTTCATCAGCTATGCATCAAACTATTTTAGAAAAGCTAACTATTTGTTCTTTCCATGTTAAACAGCAACAAGCAATAATGTCTTTCTTTTTCGTACGATACATGATCTACTACAACAAAAACGGTCTACTTGAATATGCACGTCTAATGTAAGAATCTCATTTATCATTACCATATGTTTAATATCTGTAGAATTAAATATTGACGTTTTCGATAAAAACTCGATTAAATAGGCGACTCAAAAATTCTCGTATAATGTCGAAATAATTATAATGAGCATTGATAAAAATAATTTCTTTTCCTCATGGAAGAATCATATTGATTTGAATCTCTCAAGATAGACAAACGTAAGAAGATCATGATTACTAAAATTGACATTTTCTAATTAATTTCTAGATTGATGTTTTCCTGTATTCGATTATTTCTTATAAATTCTAATAAAGAAAAACGATTACTAAATTTAATAAGAAATTCAACAACTGGTATTTTCAAAAACAAATTGTTCGATTTGCATAAGGCTAAAGTTACTTTTTTTTCTAGATGCCACTCATCTTGATCCGTGTACAGGTTGTGAAATACCTTGTAGAAAACATGTTTCTTATCCACAAGAAATACTTAAAAAGATTGATCAAACTAATATGAGTAATTCAGTTGAAAAACATCATCGTCATTTATGTATTGGTCAATCAATTCTATCATCGCAATGGCCAAAAGATGTTAAAGATTTACAAGGAGATTATATTAAAGAATTAAATAAAGTTTTACTAGAAAATAAAGATGCTATTGGCTATTCAATTAAATTAACATTAACATCGATAGATTCAAAAATTGATTCAGACCAAACAGCTGATTGGTATTTATTTCCAGATCAAATTAAACTAAAAAATGTTCATGTAAATCAAATAAAAGATTTGGTTCAAAAAATATTTGTTAACGATCAATCGATTGTTAAAATAAAAGATAAAACAAAATCTATTGAAGAACAACTCCAACAAAATTCGGATTTATCGGTTTCTTATGATAATATTAAATTTGAAAGGCTACATGGTCTGTGGATACTTGTTTGTTGTCATTATCAACGCGATCAACGATGCGGTATATTATATTAATTTTAATAGATATTAAAACAAGCCTGGGACATTCAGATTCTGGATTTTTATTATGAGAATGTAGAATAGTATATTGCCATTATGAAATTTCCTTAGTCCTATGGGATTATATTCTGTGCATAGTCTAGTCTGAATCACCTATGAGGCATTGCACGTAAGTCACGACCGTTTTCAGTAGAACCTGGCTCAATCGATCTCACGTATCTGACTGATCTTTTTACAGTAGATGCCTACATTCAAGCTGGGAATAAGCCTAAAATTTCAGCTCAAACGGATGAGCCATTCTCGAGATATATGACTTGAAAGTATGGGTACTCGATCAAAATTAGACGTTTTTTTATTGCAGTACTTTTGAGTATATTTTCATTTTCTCCCAAGTCGTAAGAGATATCGCTGAGATTTTTTTCACCAAAGATAGTATCGATTACGGGCTATCTTTTGATAGCCATAAAAGTGCTACATCCAGGAAAAATGTTTGATTTACACCGCATTTGATTTTCGGAAAGCGTGCCCACGTCGTTTGGCCAACTTAGTCGGATCAGTGAGATCGTAT
>OENM01000589.1:0-43943 GCA_900239745.1 Rotaria magnacalcarata
ATTATAATTGAATTTTTATAGATCATTAATGAATTATGTAAATATTAGAATGTGCTATTAGTCCGCGACACTTAGTCGAACACAAAATTGAAAAAAAACATTGTATTTTCAAAATATCTATTTAGGTTAATTAAAAAATATCTTGACATTTTCACGAGTAAAATTGGAACCGAAAGAGTAATTGATCGATCAGTTATATTTGGATCAAACTTTTTTTGTGATTTATCGAGTCCGGATCCGGGTCTGAGACTTATGATCTACCGGGTTCGGGTCCGGCTCCGGGTNTATGTCAAAATTTACTCCGAGTTCCTTTGGGCTTGTGGTTCGATATGTACTTCCCTTTGATAAGAATCGATTTAATTTGAAATGTATCAAATGTATTTAAAATTTTTACTTTATTTTTAAATAAAAAAACTCAGTTACATCTTCATATTCACAATGCCATGCCATGTTGAATAGAAAACAACTATCGAATTTTTTATTCATATGCTGTCGACCAACTAACATTTTTACGTTCAACTTCAATTAAACGAAATCGTTGTACCTGTTTTTTATCATTTGTACATGAACAAAGTTGCGAAAATTGACTGTTAACATAATAATAACCAGTTGATAAACGTGATTGAAAAATAATCGTTGAATTTGTTTGAATACAATTTGATAGATTATCAAGTTGAATAATTTTCAAATATCGATTAGCATGCTCTTTGCCGAATTTCATTCGAAATAATTTTTCATTTGATAAATAAAATTCTGGTTTATTGGCATCAATTAATAATATATGTTGTTCCGATCTCAAACATCGATGTCGACGTGGTGTACCATTATTTGTTAGAATAAACAGTGTACCTGTTTGATTGATTGATGTTCCAATTCGTAATTCCCGATCAACAATAATCACGGGTAAATTCGTATCAGCTGTCATAAATTTAACATATGTTATCACACCTGATGGTCTACGGGACCATTGCTGTCGACTTAGATTAAAAAAACTAATAACTGGATAATGATCAGAAAGTTCTATTAACGGAATATTACGTGTATTATAAAAGGAATGATTTTCACCGAGTAAACGCCATTGTTTTGATGCCATTCGATCTGTAATAAGATTAAACCAATGTGTATTTATTGGTGTATGATTTTTATGTAAAAAAACATAATCTAATAATTGATTATTATGTCTTGAATTGGTCATTGCATTAAATGAACTATCCCAGCTAAATGGTATACTTGATGAATGTAAATATTGGCCATGAACATGTAATATTTCAAGCATATTTTCATATTGCTGAACATTATATCTATTAATATTAAAATCACCGAGAATGAAAACAAGTTCATTCGATGAAATATTTCTTGCTTGAAGAAAACTATTTAATTCATGCATTTGTTTTTCACGTATTTTGTCCTCGCCATATAAATAGCAACCACGATAATCATTGGGTTGTAAATGTGTTCCGAATACATGTACAGGATATTTATTATGACCATATAAAATCTTTGCATAAACAAAACCAGTTCGAACAAAACTATGTGCACTACATGCATGTTTATAGAAATATTCTACAGCATATGCAATGGGCCATTTACTTAAAATTGTAACACCACCGCTAACAAATTTCAATGGACTAGAACTTATATGGCAATTCCATATTTCGTTCCATTCATTTTTATCGTCTTCATCGCCAAGTACTGGTGTACTATAAGGATAGGTTTCAGCTAATGCACTAAGTAATATTGAACTTGGCCGTTTTTGAAATACTTCTTGTAAACAAAGTATATCACTCGTACGAAGAAATTTTGCTTTAGTTAATAGATGAGCACGAGTTATTTGATCACGTTCAAAGACAAGAATACTTGGCAAAAGCATAACATTATAACTCATTAATGTTATTTGGTAACTATCATCATCATCATCATTGGTTTGACAAACGATTAGAAACACAAGTAGAAAGAGTCGTTTCATCTTTGAAAATAAAGCAAAACAAAATGAATAGAAAAAAATGATCTTTTTTCTTATCATTTAACATTTTCTTGAAACAAAATGTTATAATTGATAATAAGAATGTCAACAACTTTCAATCTTAATTGAATTAAGTCTCTCGAAATTTAGTTACATTATCATGATCGTTATAACAAGTAAGTCGCTTTGGCAGCAAGGATTTTTCCACGATTCAAATTCACAATGACTACTTTCAGTTTCTTATATTTATTTGTTAAATGACATGTATAGGATAAAATAACAAATACATTTTAACATTTACTATATGTATATTTGATAGTCGAACGAATAAGACTGGACGAGGTTATTCTCTTCCAGAGTTTTTCTTTCTCTATTCATTCCAATATCAAATAAAAATACAGTGAATGTTAACGTGCGCTTGCTATTATTATATCCTATACAAGCTATTTTACAAAGAAATAGTCAGATGAAGTCAATACCATTCACAAAACTCTACTAAATAATGATAGATTACAAAAAAAATACGAGGAGTAGTATTGAAGCCAAGTGTCTATTGCATCTAAAGAACGAGATGTACTTTCTAGTAATTTGACCGAGTAGAATAGTCGGTGATCAATTCTAGATAAGTAGGTCGCGTTTTTATTGCATCACTTTTACTTATATTAAACAATTAATATTCTTCCACTTGAATACCTCTACTGTTACCTAATCCACATAATAGCACACTCGATATTCTGTAAATGGAAGATGCCATTGAACTGAATAAATACTCTGATTTCATTTATTGGTTTAATAAAAAAAACATCGCCAAATAATTCTCATAAAATCGCTTTCGTGATATTGTTACTCACTTTATTTGATTGAATGAAGCGAACAGCGGTTGATGTATCAAGATAGAAACAAAAACGTGATTTCTGATAAATAAATGATCAACATATATATTTATATTGTTTACCCTCATATTTTATCGATCAAATTGATATTATAAACTAAGAAGATAATGATAACGTTCTTCACGCTGATGCATATTTAATCAGATAAAGAAAAATTATTTCTTTCGAAGATATTGTCATGGACACCATGATAGATTATCATTAATAGATGTCATTGAAACGATTCACTACATTAACTCATCAATATTTTACAAAGAAAAAACTCAAACAATTTTATAGTTTGACATGTTTTATTATTTCAACTCTGTCTACTTCTATGTGAAATTAATGTGTTAATAGTTTGCATTGAATAAACAAATAAATTTCTATCAATTCTCACCTCATTCATAAAACATTTGCGCCGTATAAATAATATGATATTAATAGTAGTATCGTACTAATTTATGCATGTCAGATCAAATCTTTACATTCAAAACTTTTTTTCATATACGTTTAATTGGATATAATCAAAATAGATTTTTCGGTGATTATTGAGAAATAGATCCAATGATAAATGAATGAATTTTAGAATAATCTCGATTATCGAATAAAATCCGATATATTTTTAAAACGAACGATTTATATCTATGTAATCGCTGACAACACAAACAAAAAGACGCTCCTGTCTAAGCCAATATATATTATTCTATCTTCAGCGTAAAACAAAGGAATCATTCGAATAGTAATCCCGTTGTTGTCACCTATACGTGTGGTCGACAAACACATTCCTATGTTGATTTATTATCACGTATTCAATCTTTCATTTTTGATTAAGTGAGCACATCACATATATCATCCATTTCTTTTTTTTTTCGTTTAACTTTATGGCGTACTCTTCATCATCACGCTTCCTGACTTAAACTTGCAAAAAAAAAAGAAAAATTACGCAAGAGCCATATATTTGACCGGATACACATAGTGTTCATATTTATGTATGCATGTGTTTACATCATCTTTATGTAGCGACGTATATATATATGTATATGTATATAGCGCTGTCACTTTTACTCGTCTTCACGCAAGAAAAAAAGAGTGAAGAAGAAAAAAGTAAAACGAACACTATCAGAGAAGTCATGAATCTTGAATAGATCAATAGAGTACATAAAAATTATATCGACGCAACATGTTCGCTACTGCTGCTGATTGTACTAATAGTTATATCGAACAAACAGTTTATGATAGTGAATGGACCGAACATACTCCTACTGGAACATCATGGCTTAATCTATTAACATCACAACCAATACCGGAAGAAACTGATAGTTTTGATGGTGCTTGTACTTCTATGCGAAGTCGCAATCAAACTGATTGTTCGTCATCATCAATAGAAAGTTGTTATGTTGTTCTTGAAATTCAACGACAACGTTCACTGGATGACATACCAAACAAGACTGAAGACACAGCAGAGGTAGCAGTAGAAGAAGAAGAAGAAGAAGAAGAAGAAGAAGAAGAAGAAGAAGTACACGAGGATGCTAATGACGAAGAGGAGGAAGAGGATGAAGAAGAAATCGAAGAATTAAATTTTGCTCAAACAATTACAGATGATAATCAAAAGGTAGACTATGACCAAATTGCCGTACCAATGACAATAGAGGTAAATTTAGTTAAATAAACTCTTCGAATTTAACCGAAAAATAATACTGTATTTTCTATCTAGATACCTACAGCAGAACATGTAGAATGCAAACATGCGCACTTTAATCCTACTGAAGAATATGCTCAAACAACTGAAATTACAATACAAGAAACTCCAAATGATATGCTTTTTCATAAGGCTAGAGTATTAAGTAAATTTACTAAACGAATAAAAGCAATATCTTATGCAAAAATGAGAGAACAAAATTATTCGGCATCATCCGATGACGAATCATTAACTATTACAAAACTTAGAACAATAACAAAAATAAACGACTATTATCCAACTGCTGTTGTAACTGTTGCAGCTGAACCAAATTCATCTATTCAACATTCAGATTCATTTTGTAATTCGACAACAAGTATTGATTCAATTGAAAAAAAACCATTACCATCATCTCCAGTTCAAACACGAACAACGACAACAACATTCTCTAATCTATCATCACAACGTTCAACAAATCTAACTCAAAGTCAACGATTAGGTCCGGCTATGGGAACGACAACACTTACACGTACATTTGCGTTTGATCGAGCTTGCATGGAAAAATATGGTCGAGTTCAAGGACAAGAAAATGAACCGATCGATATCGCACAAACAACAATTGCTGAACATATAGTTAAACGAGAGAAAGGACTATCACAAAAACAAATTCAACAAACGTATGCTTACATTCTTTAAGAAAAAAAGCACCATAGTATCTAATTCGATTATTTCTTGAAAATATTTTTCAGTGAACAACTTTCAAATATAGAAAATACACTTCATTGTCGGTCATTTATTAATCATGTTCCAACATCTATCTATGCCGATAGTGAAACAAATACAATTGATGATTCCGACTTTGAACATCATTCATTAAAACCTTCATTACCACCCATATCAAATAGTCTTACAAAATCATCATCGATCTTAGGTTTGATGAAGAAATATGCTCGAGCCGTTAAAACTGAATATCGTTTTGCACATAAGAATAGCAATAATCCATCGGCAGAGCCAACATTACTCGAAGTAAAATATCTTGATGGTCGAAATACATTAAAAGATGTAGATGCTCGAGAATCATTTAAAAAACCTCAAAAATTATCTTCTTCAATAGCTAGTCGAATTAATCGACTAGGCTTACACAATCGAGCTTCAACACAAGATTTAGCATCGACAACGTCATCATTTTATGCTTCATATCGAACACGCATGTTAAATCGTTTTCGATCCTTTATAGAAAATAATTTAGCTGAACCACCACTGCCAACATCGTCATTGCCACAGTCACGATCATGGCAACATAAATCAATTACAGAACTTTTTCATGAAAACAAATATACAGTTAATCGTCAACGATGAAAACGAACAAAATCCAACATTTTATATTATATTAATTTAAAATTTATTTAATAAATAGATAGATGGTTATTATGGATATGTAAAGTGAAGAAAACTTGTTGTTAAACACACTTTTAGTAGTTAGCCGATATTTTCGTTAACCAACCAACGTTCTTCTGTCTAATAAAAGTTATCCTATAAGAAAGAGTATTTATATCAGAATATATTTTCTCAATGAGATTTTCAATTTTAACTAAGTAGTCAGGGTCATGACTATTTTGTAGAAAAATTAATTTCGAAGGTACGTCAAAGGTATTTGTGCTTGTATTGTGGTATTTTAAATTTGAAGAAATAATTGTAATCTTTATCACCAGACATTTTTCTATACTTTCATAGCTAATAATTTAACAAATCTATAAAACCTTTATACATTTTTTTAAATTTCCGATTCGGCATTGTCTTTTCTAAAATTTATGAGCACTATAATTCATTAAACCTGAAAATTTCGTAGAGATGATCAATTTTGAAATAGTATTAAAATGAATTTGTTTAAGCTTCAAAGCTCTCTTTCTCTCATAATTGACAAATCGTATTAGTCAGACGATGGGTGTTTGTTTAATTATGATTGTCATATCAAAATGAGTACCTTCGCGATAAGTTCAACCCTCTCAATTTTAAATTGAACAATATATAAAAATAATTCTCAATGATCGTTGTATAACGTAAATATTAACCGAAAAACACACCCCAAAATTTCCCGTCATTTTTATACACATCAATAAAAAAATATAAAAACATCTATAAATCGACATTTTACTTGATAGTATTGTCAAAATTTATTGATAATCATACAAAATTAAACTATATGCACGATGACGATGGTGAAGGCTTTTATTCTAATCCAATAAATCAAAGGATATAAAAGATTTAAAAAAAAATTAATTCAGTGAAAATACACTTACGAGGGAAGGTCCCCAAGTGTGAGTCACAGCTTTTAACGAGATATATCACCGTTTCTAGAGCTCGACGAGCTGAGTCTTGTGGTATGTTTCGTCTTTCCTCATGGGCCGCCCTTACAGAGAAATGGCAGTATAATTTATATGTAATGAACGATATAATAAATATACAACTTTTAACGACGATATTGTTAGAAAAAAATGAAACTAGATAATCGACTTTGGTAGTTTTGACTGTGCATTCTTACATGTTAACGAAATAATGTCTGAAAGTATGTTGATCTGTACACATCTTTATGGTTCTTTGAATTCACAAGTAATTTATCCGGTGAATTCTACAGACAGCGAAGTTTACAGAAGAAAATTTCATACTTGTACTATTTCTTTTCTTATGTATTTATCTAATTCTGCCACCAATAATAAGAATATAATCAATGGAAATGGTACATGAGGGTGCGGCTGTCTGTATCTGTGGGTGTTGAAGCGAAAACTCACACGTTCACAGCCATGCCCACACCCACACATCCTCACACTCACACCCGATTTTGATATTTTTCTATTTTATAACAATAAAAATAAGTGAATTACCATAGATCCGAGTAACTATGCGTGAATGCTTATTAACGGTTCAAATATACTGATAATATAAAATTTGTAATAAATATATTTAGTCCTATGTAATGTAGTGAACTTTAGTAATAAAACTGATTGATTCCTCTCATTTAAAGCTCCATGGGAAAAAACGAAACATACCACAAGACTTAACTCATCGAGTTCTACAAACTGGGATATATCACGTTAAAAACTGAGACTCACATTTGGGGACCTTCCCTCGTTAGACAAATACGTTTTCATCATATTACGTTCGATTGACCACACTAGCATGAATTTTCAATCAAAACAGTGAGAATTTAATTTTGATTGGAAGTAGAATCGTCGAGTTTCAACTTAGATGTAAACTACCAGTGTTGTATACAGGGAAGAAGCAGTTCTGTAGACGAGCACCTTTTGTCTATTACTGAAAAACTGTTCTCGAAGCAGAAGAACTTTGTCAGATCGCTGGATTTTAGACATTGAACCATTCGAATAAGTTTGTGATATTATCGGATCATTCGTGCGACTGAATTTTCTGTTGTTCTATTGTTAAATGGGAATTGATCGTAGGTTTTCTTTTTTGTTCTTGAGTACATTCAATCGTTTATGACTTCTGAGTTCTTGAGGTTATTTAATAAGTGAAATTAAATAAATTATAAATTTAATTGAATCGAAATAATGAAAAAGTACTGTTGGCGGCTTGTTAATAATAGAAAGCACTCACCGAGATTTGAAAAAAAAAGTACATTGGAAACCAGATATTGTGTTACATTATTCATTAGTTTTAATTTCATAAAAGAGTCTTCAATGAGAAGACACAGGGGTTGTGCCTTATTAATAACAGTTAACTAAAACACAAATTATATACCTAATTTTATCTCGTACTCAGTCATGCCCATGCAATCAGTACATTAAAGAAAGGTCGGAGGGGTCCCAAAGGCTGCTTAAATGAAGATCAAGGATGATATTTTTAGAGCCTGTGGGGCAAATTATATAGTTTCTTAATAGTAGTACATAAATACAAATTCATTTATTTTCGTAGCTTGTTGACGAAGAACATAATGGAAATAAATAGAATAAAATAAAAAAGAAGATTTAATTTGATATTGTGCATTGCCTTCGAGCACAAAACTCATCACAAAATAGTCTAAAATGATATGAATATAGAAGAGATCTACTATGATTGTTTGATGCATTTTTTCCTTCTTCTATCAAATCAAGCTCATCGATCGATCAATGAAATGTCAGATACAATCAAATCAAAGAATCAAGAGTAAATTATACAAGATGTGCTTGATATAAATAGAAACTATGTAGGTAACAAACGAAATCAAATATCAAGTTTATTCAACACAACGTGTTTATGAACACAACCAATAATGAGTATTGATACATGAACGGTTACAGACGGTAACATACATTATCGATAAACGATCACAAACCGTATCATCAATAAATCCTCACTATAATACGAAAATTGCTTGTTAATTACATTGCTAGAGGATTATAAGAAGGATGGTTAAGACATATGTCCAAAACTAGATTGGATAAAAATAATCTCTCTTCAATTATCGGCAGTAAATACATCGTATTATACGTGATAATTTTACTAAGACTAAGCTGGCAGTTTTATTTATTTCTATCAAAGATTTGTTTTTATATTTAATTAGAAATCTCTACAAAGAAAAAAGGTGAATTGATTGATTCATAATAATCATTGAAAATTAATGGCATTGACTAGACATGTTTCTTTCTTATCATTGATGGTTATCTGTGTAAAGAATAACAAGTTGTATTCATCCAAAGGCATGTGCCTTTTTCTCTTCACAATCCATACTTGACAATTCACAGCAACAATAGCCTTGATATAAATAGCAGATGACAAGTTGAAAGAAAAAATATGTTGCAAGAAAAACCTTTCGCCCAGAGGCATGTTTGTGAAGTATGGTCTAGTGTATCATTACTTCTACGGAGTGAATTATATCGATGCATAATAGAGATTATTTTGGGTGTGCACGAGAATGGATTCATCTTTCAAGCGGATTTGAAATAATTATGGTCATAACAAGAATAGATTAATTAGCGTTTTTCAAATAAAGAAGCTTGTGTTCTGATGCCTTTGAAAAAAAGAACGACTGAGAACATGTCATAAATTAAAAATATGCCGGCAAATCATTTTCCCGTTTGGTCGATTTATTTCTTTGTGTACAGGCAAAAGAAGAAAATTAATAGTTTTCTTGATGATAACTAGTAAAACTAACATGTTAACTAAACAAAAGAAAAAAAATACATATATATAAGGTCCAATTTTGTTTTTGTAGCCATATAATAACGAAATTTCACATATTTTACGTCAATTTTATTATAAAAATTTCTATTATACTAGCTAAAAATAAACACATCAATTATTTATTAAATTTTCTATCGAGAGATGCTATCAATGATCATGACTTGTCATAATGTTTACACGATGAAAGTATGTCCCAAAAATCCTTCATTCATAATTAATTATTCATCTCGCTCTAGAATTCGACATCATCATATGAGATAGATATCGAATTATTATTACAGTATATCATGTTTGATTGCATTCTCGATAAACAATATTTTTGTGAAGAATGTTACCTATCTTTAATTTCTACTTTGATTTCGGATGAATATTCGTATATGTCAAAAAGAAAAAAAGAAGAAAAAAAGAATATGGCAACAACAATGTAACTCATGTATGTGTGTTGTGTCGGTGTGTGTGTGTGTGTGTGTGTGTGTACGTGAGAGAAAAAGAAATTAAGTACAAACAACAGTAAAGATATAACGACTACATTTAGTGTGTTCAACATAATACAGTAAAAGGAAAAAAACAGAAGACTAGCTGCCTTCTATCGAATTTTTTGTATTGTATGACTATTTACGAACTTTCTTATGATGTACATGACCAGTCGTAGTTGGCATCGATGACGAGATATTTTCTGTTGCAGATCGTTGTCGGTTAGATTCATTTTGCACGACTGCTGCCGTTGGTGTGAAATATTGAGCTGCTGCGACACATGAATCACTTAATGTTTTACCTCGGTACGATGTAGACTCGCGTAAATTTGTAGTTTTATTACCAGAGCTCGTTGCCGACAGAGCGTTGATTTGTTCCAAAGCATTAAACTTTTTTCTGTTGTTTTTTGAACGTGTCATTTTCTGTTTATGATCATTGATTTCATTTGAACCATAATCATCTTTTAATTTCGTTCGACCGGTTTGCTATAAAACAAAACAAATAAACAATATTTTACTGAAAGAAAAATAGTTACATCAATTAACTCGGTGTCAGAAGATTTAATTGGTTCAGTAATTCTTTCTTGTGCTGCTTGGTATTGTTTAACGTAATCCATCAAAGCTAAATAAGCAAATAAATATTGGTCTTCTGTTTGTACACTTCCAGCACGTTCTGTTCTCATTTTATATACTGTTGATGGAATATTGATGATCTTCTTTTCTAAATATCTTTTTATTTCAATATCTATTACACAAAACGTTCCTGTACGTCCAATGCCGGCTGAACAATGCAGAAGTATTGGTGCTTTGGTTGTTGTTATTTGTCGATAATCTTCAACTTTATCAAGAAATAATAGAGCATCTTTTGTATTTGATGGTATACCATGATCAGGCCATTTACGATAATGTGCATGATAAATAATTCGCTCATTAGGATGATTCTTTTTTCTTAATACTAATGTTGTTATTACAAAACTGTCGTATCTGTCTGTTTTTTCATTTTGAACTTGATACAAGCCAGCATTGATGACATCTTTGGTTTGATCTGGCCAGTATGGATAACATTTCACTGTACCGGATTCACGAACATTTGTTGTCATAACAATAATAGCTATATTTTCTTGCCAAATCATACGCCAAAAATCTTTCAATGTCGTTTGAAGGGGCCCTAATAATGACAGACGAGTTAATAAACAACAACACGAGCTTATTTTTTTATTTTACCTTGAGTAAAAATATAGGCTTTTTCTTGATCATGATATCCACTAACATAGTTAGCATTAATAAAATCATTTCTATCGCCATCGTCATCAGGCTGAAGTTTAACACGAGTTGCTTCACCTGGTAAAACGTCCCGATAACGGGATTTGTCAAGATTTCTTTCGTCTCTATGAAAACAGAAAATGAGTGTTTTGCTTGTTGCATTTAAAAGAGTCGTTATTTACTTTGCTGCATGTGTATCTTTAGCCGATGGATTCGGCAATTTACGAAATTCTTGTCGAATTTCTGACTGTGTTTTAGTTAGAAACTCTACTGAATTCAATGGTTTGTATGGACTGTTGAATGCTCGTTTAATATCATGTCTGAGAATATTTGGTTCATGAATTTCATTTTCAATCACAGTATTAATTCCTGCTGAATAATTAGCATTTTCTTGTTGTGATTGACTAAAATTTCAAAGAAAAAGAAAAAGTTTATGAATACAACAGAAAAATAAATAAATAAATATCTACACATAAATAAAGAATATTAATAAGTATGATTGTATGTTTTTACCTTGAAATATTACGCGCTCTATTCAAAGTTTGATTATTAGCATATTGCCAATGATCAGAAGGGTGAGCATGACGAGACGAACGATGATACTCAGACAAATAAGTATCATTGTCGTTGTAATATTGAAATGATGAAGAATATCGATCATGCGCGAGAGAAATATATGACATTGGTGATAACAATGATGATGATGGTGGATATTCAGTATAAGAATAAGAACTAGGTGATAGAGAATATTGATGGATAGCTGGATATGTATACATAGAGGAAAGTTTTTGAGAAGGATAATTGCTCATTGTTGAGAGAAGAAGAATGTTAATCGATAATGACGACAATAAGGGGGAGAGAGAGAGAGAGAGAGAAGAAAAAGACACTACTAGTAAGCGAATAGAGCGGCGAGCAAAATGAGTGTGTGGGTGTATTGAGGTAGTCGAGCATGCACAGAAACGAAAAAAAAGAAAAGAAGAAGCCTCTCATCTTCTCTTCTCTTGTGTTCTCTCTCACTCTGTCTACCTATCGTCTAATACACGTATACGCTTGTCTTCGTATTGATGACACTCATCAGGAATAGATATAATGTAGATAGACTGCTCGAATCAATGACATAAAAACAAAAGATTATTCTAATGCGTACATGCAATCGATTGATCAAACCTATCTCAATGATTCATTAACTTAATCTAATCTGAACGTTAACACATCTTTAGATGAATATACATTCTCATACCCTATCATTTTGTATTCATTTGTAGACGCCATTACCATAGACACGCAACAACAGAAAGATATTATTAGTCAGCAGAAAGGATATTTAATGTCTGCTTATGTTGTTGTCTTGAAATGATTAGATGTCTTTTTTCTTTTCTTTTTACAGCATTTTTCAGCCCACATGCAAGTCAAATGCAAGGAAAAGTAATCTTTTTAACGACACAAAAACAAACGCAAATAATTCACTACCTACTTGGATGAAATTTCTTGTGGAATATAAACTAATGATCTCATCGTCGGCGGTTCTTCTTCAATGAGACTTTCATTTGATCGTCGTCGTTTTTCACTATCAGTCGATGATGACGATTCACGTTTTCTTACACGAATCTGTGATGATGACGCTGATGAATCATGATTTCGTCTTAACTGAACAATAGCAACCAATGATCTTGAGGGTGAGGATACCACAGATGCTGTTGATGTTTGTGAGGATGTTGCGTCTTGATTTTGACTTTGATTATGATGATAATGATCAGCATTAAAAAATAGAATATTACTCGTAGGTTTTGCTGTGACAGGTTGATAATCCAAAGAATAATATGAATGACATATTGATTGAGAATCCATTATTGCTGATAAACACGTTTGATAACGATTATCACCATCAATTATTGCATCGAATGAACCACCTAATGATGTTGGAAGATCATTTAATGAATAGCCATAATGCGTTACGAGTACGTCACGCATTTGATCTGCTGAATGCATTGTTACCTAAAATATAAAGATGAAGAGAATAATTGAGTAAAATGTACACACCTATATTCATCGTTATATAAAACTAATGTGCAAAATAGTGAACAACAAACTATAATACAAGCGAGCATGCGTGCGAAGATGTGATACGAACGAATTCTACATGAATTGTTTTGTTTCGTCTAGTTAATATTTACTTCATGTTATCTCACCCTATCACGCAGTTTTCGACTTAAAAAAATTGAGAGTACCTTATAGGCTATTTTGAACCATTTTGGTGCTGAAACAATAAAAATGGTTTTTACCATTGCTGGATAATTACCCTATAGAAAATATAAGAAAAATGTAAATTAATTATAAAACAAAGAGAAATAAATTTACTTGAAGTAATCTTAGAATCTTTTTACTTAGATTCATATCAAACTGAGATGCGGAACAAGTTTGCATATCATAGATAAAGTTTAAACCACTATTTTGAATATCCACACTGAAATCACGATAAAAATTTTCAATAGTTTTCCTTTTCTAAGGCAAAACTAACCTTTCAGTAGCAACATCAAGTTGACAAATTAATGCTTGCAAGGAAATTAATTCTCGTTCTTGTTGTGAAAGCGAATTTGTTGATGAACCATTACTAATTTGTGCTGCTGTAAAATAAACATTCAATGGTTGATTTGGTAATTGCCGCTAAATATAAACAAGAAAAGAGATAACATATATCATATCCATAGAATGATGTAATTCGTACCAGCGAGAAAAATTTGTTTGATTGAATTTCACGTATAAGATTTGGATTATTAATCCAAATACGATCGAGATTTTCAATTTTACGAATCGTCTAATAAATATTTTTTTTATTTTTGTTTTTTGAAAAAACTGCTATTACTAACTTCGTGAGCTCTATACAAATTAATAGCTCGGTCAACTTCAAATTTCATTGGAATTAAAAATTTCATTGCTATTTTCCATTTAACACGTGCTTCATCCGTTGTCGAATTCACTGGCCATCCCATGCGTTTAAGAAAATTTCCAGTTTCCTAAACAAACAACGAAAACATTAACATAAAGAATAATTTAGTTATGTTTTTACTATTTGAATAAGCTCATAAATATCATATTCCATAATCGTACATGGACTACACGGCATGATATTTTATTATTACTCAACTGACTTCTTTTTTTTTTCTTTTTCTAAACTGAATTTGAAGATACAATCGCAGAGAAGTACACTTGCTCTCAAGCAAATGTCGTAGACGTTCGCCGTAGACGTTTGTCGTCTTTTTCCGCGAAAGATCCCCATTTGTTTTTTTTTTCTTCCTTTTTCTAGTTACTTTTATTTCTTAAGAAAACATACGACTTGATACTTGTTTATCGTAGAAAAGTGCACTAGGATAAAGAGCAGTCAGATTTCTTCGAAAAGACGACTTTTTTCCAGCGGAAGTATGTATTTTTTTTTCTCAGTCTATAGATAGATAGTATGAAATAATTAACGAGCATTTATTTTTCATCGAATGAGTATGAATTGAGACAGTTTTCTGCCGAAAAACGTTTTTTTCATTATGATTTTTTTAGCTGAATTCCAATAAGACTGACGTTTACTAAAATAATTGAATTTTAAAGTAGACTTTTAATCGTAAGTATTTATTTTCTTATCCATTACTCATTATTTTCACTTTATTTTTAGAAGAAATGAATTGATAAAAAGTAGGCTAATTCTTATATTTAATTCAACAAAAGCTATGTGAAATCTCGTGTATGACACTTTACGTAATTACTTCTAAAAAAGACCACTTTTAAAGTTCGCCATCAAGTTCCTTTAGTGCTTCGTCAAAATAAACTATCTATGGGTACGCTTCAAAAATTTTAAATTTACTATTCTCTTCCTTCCAGCTTCAAAGATTCTTCATTAAAAATATAGCTAGTCTAAAAGTAGACCATTATTTTGATGTCTTTTTTAATTCAGCTTCAATTGTCAAGAGTGACAATTTCTATTGACATACACACGCGCACACATACTTATATTTTCTTTCTCTCTGTATTTCTTTCGTTTATATACATACACGGTTTGCTTGTGAATAAGATGCATGATCGCTCACACTGTCACTTAATGGACGATATTTTAAAAGACTGACCGGTGGTTTATCATGTACATGATAACCACCTACAGCGTTAATTGTTGTTTGTCCTTCGGTTACGGTATTTACTGTAGATGATGTTTTAAAAGGTTTCATAGCGACTGATCGAATTAAAGAGAATAAATCATTAGATGCTGAATGACGATTCTGAATATTGTTAACATTTGAAGGGTTTGACGTTGTATTTGATGAAGTAGATTGTTTTAAACGAGTTGCATGATTGATTCTAGGCGTTGATGACGATGATTCGAATAATGTTTTTGTTGATGCTGTTGTTGAATAACGTTTTATATCTTTCGACAATCGATGATTATTAGGTTCATAGAGAGAACATTGACTTGAAAAACGATGCTCGTCAATAACATCAGTAGTCATAATAGTCTCGTTCTTGGTAACTATTCTATCGGTTGATTATGATTTGCACGTTTCTTTTTAGTTTTTCTTTCAAATATTAGACAGTTAGAAAAACGATTGAGAAAAGGTAAAAAAAAAAGCAAAGCAAGCGTAACGTAATGAGAATGGGGGCGTGTATAAATAGATTCACGTTTTTTTTCCACACAGTGTTTCGTGATTTTCGTTTGAAAAAAAAAGAAGATTCAAGTATGGGAAGTAGACTGATTCATAATTCGACGACGAAAAACACGTTATTTATTTCGACTTTGATTTGCTTGTTCTCTTGTTCTTTCTTATTTTTCTTTCTCGTTACAGGTGAAAAAGAATAAGTCGCAACAGAAAAAATGTTCTCTTTTTTTTCTTCTCTTTCTTCATTCTTTACTATTGTACATAATTCAGGTTTCTCTTATGTGCCAGCATTCTTTTCATATTTTTCTCACCACATTGTATGTGTGCGTCCGATTGCATGTTTGCATGCAGGCGTGTATGCAGTACCCAGATGTCTAGGCGTTTAGTATTTTTTCTTTAAACTGACAACGAAAAAGATATCATTTTTTTTGTAACAAGTATTTCCTATGGATCTGGCAAAAATAATGAAATTAGCTCAGTATCAAAATTAGAAAAAAGAAATTATTTTTAATTGTATAATAGTAGGCATTTGTCTCTTTGTGCATCACTGCATTAGAAATAAAATTTAGTTGACTGACTTTTCCTGTCTAATTCGATTTTCTGATTAAATGTGTTCAGTGATCTAAACTGACGTAATCGATGGTACGTAAAATCATTAGTATCCTTAATGACATTCCGATCATTTTTTTAATATTTTTTTCTTTTCTCGTGCTTGTGATGGACGATTAAAGACATATATTTACTAATTAATATCTACTTGATCACAGTCATGATAATTCGAAGGCATGCACATTAAACAATTACAAATAGAACGATTTGAAATATCGACTTGCATGTCTTGTTAGCTGCATTTATTTGCTGATTTTTTTTCCTGCCAAAAAAACTAAAGTATTGCTTAGCTATACGTAATAGGCGTTAAGAAAAGAGCGTCTTCAGTTTGACCGGGTCAACCATGCCATAGGCAGAAAAGGATAGACAAAACGAGAGAGAGAAAAAATGTGAAGAAGAATACCTTTACTTTTCTCTTACATTTATGAAATTAAAATATTAAGTCGGCGTAATATGACATAACTATCAATACAAAAATTTCTCCGACAGTATTTATTAAATAAACTTACTTCTTTTCGTTCTGATAGAATATCCATTACAACTTTATTATATTAATCTAGAATATAAATGAGGTAGACGTAATATCATAATACAAACAAAGTAAACATTTTCAACAATCCTTCCCGCCATCTAACAGCAATTATCATTTTGAAATAGAAAATAATAGAACCGACGAATAGCTTTTTTTTTCGTCATCATAAAATTTCACTTCAGTTTTTTTTTTGGTATTTATTTAACGTTGGCACGTCTTTCCTATTTATTATTATATTCTTTTTATGGCTAATAGAAATCATGATAGTCACCGACGATTATATAATGCATCTATAAAAAGTTCCGATCAACATCAACATGGATCATTTAAAATTTTAAAAAATGAATTTTCTGATCTAGTAAAAGATCCACCAGAAGGATTCATTGTTGAACCTGATCAAAGTGATTTTTTTACTTGGAATGTTGGAATTTTCGGTGCACCCGATACACTCTTTGCTGGTGGTTATTATAAAGCTATACTAAAATTTCCATTTGATTATCCCTATCGACCACCAACATTGAGATTTCTTTCTAATATATGGCATCCAAATGTTTACCCAGATGGAAACGTTTGCATATCCATTTTACATGAGCCAGGTGAAGATGAACGTAGTGGAGAAAAAGCTTGTGAACGATGGAGTGTTGCACAAAATGTTCGATCTATTCTATTAAGTATTATTTCAATGCTTAGTGAACCTAATACATCTTCACCGGCTAATATTGATGCGAGCCTTCAATATAAAAAATTTCAAAACGATCCAATCAATCATCCAGCATATAAAGAAAAGCTCGAGTAAAACAATGTTTACCGAAGATTTTATTAGTAGAAAAATAAAAATGTATTTCTCTTTTCTTTTAGCTATTTAATTGAAAAAAGTAAAGCAATAGCTAAATCAGAAGGTGTTGAAATTCCTCAAACAGTAGCAGAATACACTAAACGATTCGATAGAAAATTACCGATACCATCAATAGATGATATGCAAAACTATTTAATCGATGATGAGGATGAAGAAGATGAAGATAATCAATCAAATGATAATTATTCTCAAACTTCACGTACAAATTCACGTATTAAATTGATAAATAATTCTGAAATAAAAATTGCCATTAAATCAACAACTAAACATGATGATAATAACAATAATAGTTGTGGTGATTACGATGGTCTTTCATATCGAAAAAAAGAATTTCTTTAATTAAAACAATTCTATTTTATGAATAGATACATAAAAATTTTCAAGAAAAAGACAAAAAAAAATAGTTAATAGCGATAAATAAAGCAGCAAAAAAGAATTCAGATTGATAAGTGAAGATTATAAGATTTTCTATTAATGTATAGCGTGTCACATCGAAGAGAAAAGAAAAAGACAAAAAAAAATATGAATTCGAGCATAAAATCTAATCAAACTGTTCTGATAATTAAGTTGTGTCGTATAGAAAGCAAGAAAGGAACTCTATGTTAAGGTCATCAGATCAATCAAATGCTGCTCAATTTTCACAACACGACACGAGCAAAACTCCTGAGAAATGTACACGAGGAAACTTTCGCAAGTTCAAAATCATTGAGATTAATTTTGCTTAAAATGGACTATCTATTATAATGCGAATAAAGATTTCGGAAAAAAAATATAAACTCTACAGTTAAATTCACTTCAAACGTAGAATAGGCGTTTGTAAGAGAAGTTCACTGTCAGCAGATACAATAGGAATATTGCCTGATTTATGATAGGATATGAGATGTTGAATTGAATCAAATTCATAATCTTTTGTGCGAATCTATATAAAGAAGAAAAAAAAAGGCAAGAACAATGATTTATTTGAGTAAGATTTACTATATTTGTTGATGTTCGTATATATACTTACTATTCCTTCAGGATCAACAAGAAGTAAATGTTTAAATTGATTTTGTGAACGACCTGATAAAATAAATTGACCAGAGATTTTTCCACTTTCACGTACAAGAAAATCACCACTGTGAGTTAATAAATGTTCAGCCTAGAAACAATAAATAAATTTAACAAAAAAAAATGTTCCTAGTCAAACTCTGCATATATTCTTCTTCATCAAGTCGAAACTATTTGAGAGTGTATTATCAATAAGTTCATTACCTCCTCTCGACTAATTTTTCCATGAAACCAATTCTCTTTGTAAACATCTAAACTGCTTGCTGTACTCCAGTTACCTAGAATTCAAAAACAAAAGCCGAATTGTTATACATTTAACGATGTTTAGATTGAAAATTAGGAAAAAAATTCAACAATTTACATAATCGATATTCAAAATATTATACGTCACTTATTTTAAATAAGTGTTCTATTCTATCTGTCATTTTATGCATATAAGCTTGCCGAATTATGTATGTATATGATAGGTATTAAAAAAAAGAAACTAATGATAAACAGTAGACTGCCTGAAACTCGAGATGTTCATGACTTTTTTTCGTCACGTATTAGGATATGTCACTACTTGTGTCCATGATAGAAAAAGCTTATCTGACAATGACCATGAACTATAAAACTTGGCATGAGACAAAGAACATATCTGCGCCATAATACATCAAGAATCATTTACATATAAGCAGAAAATCTAAACATACTCGGCGTCTCTTGTTGCTGATTATTGTTATTGTTCAGAGGAAAACGGTTTTCATCTAGTTTCTATAACAAGACAAAAAGAAGACAAATTTATAGTTCTTATCCTGTTTTCATGAATAAAAATAATTAAATTTACTTGTGGTAGTTGTTGATCATGACCAGATGATTTCATTAAGCTAAATGTAAAAGATACAAAATACAAAAAGAAAATTTTCAAAATTAATTTATTAATTACTCTTGATCTTGATCTTGAAGTACTTGCCGTTGCGTTTGCACATATTCATTGTAACGCAATTCGAAAGCTTGGCCAATAGTTGTGATAACATCTAATGATTCATTTGTTGCACATGAAAGTACGTGACATGCTCGTTTATTCATATTATCTTTTGCTACATAAGCTATGTAATCTTTTGTATCCTAATAAAAACAATAGTTCAATTCAATAAATTTAGTAATAAAGGCAAAAGGGCGAAGAAGAAATATATGAACATACATGTTCACCAGCACTTGCAAATGAAATTCCTTCCATTTTATGTGAACAAATGATTTGAGAATCATCTGATCGCTTAAGCACAAGTGCATCCGTACTAATTATTAACTGAACAGGTGTATGACTATGTGTTAGATTAGCTTGCGCTGCAATCATTGATTGACCATTTGATGATGCATCAGACTAGATAAAAACAGAATAACGAATATATTTGTAAAAAAATATATATATCTATTTACCTTATTGCGTTCTCGAAGTGAAACACCAACAGCCGTACACACTAAACGTATTGAGTCACGTGCAACCCGCGTACGACTATCGAAATCAAGTGTCTTCATCGAACAAAGTACTTCAACAGAGCCGAGATACTTGAAATGAAAAGAAACTTTGATTAGAAATATGATTCAAATAGTATTATTACATTGACATTATAACTGACGCCATGACCCGATAGAAGATCTGTATCTGAATGAATCCAACGTGTGTCTCCGTCAACATTGGCCATTATAGATCGATTTTACAATCTTGAAAAATATAAAACAAAAAAGAAAATAGTGACAAACGATAATAAATCGAAGTCTACTAGTGAAGTCGATAAGGAGAAAAATTGACATCCTAATCTTTATAGTCTTCCTCTGCGTTGCGTTCGTCAAGAGAGAAACAGAAAGAATGGATGGTTAACTTACTTTTGACTTATAAAAAAACATACGATAGATGTCAGACATTCGTAGATAGCTGATTCCTAATTGATTAAACGGATAAATGGTTACTTTTATTATCCTATGAAAACATACATATAGAGCAACAACAGTACAATGAAACTGAAAAAAAAGTAGAAAATTTTGGCATTTCATATTTACAGACACCAAATGTCGGACGAATACATTAGCTACGTTCCAAATAATAATGGAAGGTAAAAATTGTTCTGTTATTCCGATCTCATAGTATTATTTCGAAAATGAAACAAGTCTATCGCTTTTCTTTGCTCGAATTCAAATTATAAACATAAAGCAATTCTACTGTTCGTGTGAGTTTGTACAAGTAGATTGATGTGTTTCAAAAGTATATAAAATACACATATCAATGTAAAGCTTGATTCTTATATCAGCTTAGTGTAAACATAATTTATAAATAGAGACCTAGGTCGTCATAGACTTCAAAAATTGCGTCCAAAAAAAATTTAGATTCTTTACTATTTCACTCACCATTATCATTTTTTAAATAAAAGCGTAGAACATGAGCTTCACTAACTGGTATCAATCGTAGATATGAACAGGATTTATCGTTTCAAGTCTTACTGGGATCGAGACCATCTGGTCTATATCTATTTAGAATCATATGAGCCGTATTAATATAACATTGGACGCATGTTGTACACGACCATGAAAGATATGAGGGCGCAATGCAAAAACTATCATGCTTGTATCTAGTGTAAAATTTCAATTGTAGACATAAACAGATAGTTATTTGCATATAGTATATATATATATCATTACAACTTGATTACCTTGTTTTTGATAGTTATATTCACTTCACTGTATTCATGTAAAACTTCAAATGTTTATTTTAGCATCGTTCTATAGGGTATCTATTGTTATATTGAATTTAATGTACAGTCTGTCTGAAAATATGACAAAATCCGAGAAATAAGAACTTCTAGGTACTCCTATTTGAAAAAAACTTGACCGAGCGAAAAGACCAATGCTTTCACCTATAACGAATAATCCATTAGATAGTAGTGATTTTAAAAAATTAGATGCAAAATGATCCTAATATGATTGAGTAAAAGTAAAATATTTTTCATTACTTATAAAAACTTACCAAGTTTTTGTAACAGGAAAAAATGTATTGTTTAGTTGTAGAGCAAGCGGTATTCTCTCCAATTGTGTTCAAATAAGAAACCTTTCAGGTATTTGTATGAACATAGTAAACTGAGCTACAGTGCTAAAAATAACATAGTATATATACAGTTTGATTATGAAGTTGTTTGGTAACATAGTATGCATTTTGGGCTTGAAGGTATTCCTCTGCCTTTTATGAAACAAAATTTTACTTTTCTTTTTCGTTCGTCATATAGTCTGAAGTGGTATCTATTTATTAAGTCATTGTTAGAATTTGTCTGTTAACATGTCAGAATCTTTACTAGTCTTAAATTTTTTTCTCTCGAACTATTACTTGCATCAAGGGAAGTGCAGTTATTTTGCCATTTATTCACATACATTAAACAATAATTTGAAAAAATGTTTTTTTAATTGAAAAAATATTGCTCGCAAATTTTAGTTTCTCTTCAAGAAAAAAACATGCCGATATTACAATACCTTTGAAAGTTTGACTTTGAATTTGATGAAAACGATCCTAGTATTGAAATATTAAATTATATATTGTGTGTGGAACACATTAATCCAGAGTAGCATGTTGAAACAACGGAAGTCACAAGTAGCCCGTTGTGATTCTCTTATCTTGTGAAGGATAATACTCAGAATGCTTGAGCGTCTAATCAGTTCATCTTTATCAGCTAAAATATACCTGATCCGGGAAGTTGAAATGTTTCTAATGAACTATTTGCGGAAGCCGTGAACATAACCCTGGAGTACCCCTTGAGACATATATATATATAAGCAAAATAAACTATCCTAAAGGCTTTTAAACTAATAAATATAATAATATATCTTAGATTCGTCCGATATTCATACACTCGGCCATCACCATCATCGAATGGATTAGTTGAACTCGGACGTATGCTACTCAACTTAACCCGCGTAATTTTTCAATTATTAAATGTATTACATTCTGTAATGGCAACATTCAATAATATAATGTCATCATTGCCTTTTTTTTTACGATATATTGTTCATGGTTTATTAGCAATATGTTTTCCATTCTATTCAGTTTATCAAGGTTACGTAGTGCTTATTAACCGAATTCATCGAATCACTTATCCAATCTATCGCGCAGTTACATTAGTTTCACGGATATTCACGTTTGTTGTCCAATTACCTCTAAGAATAATAACATTTTGTATTACTGAAACTCAAGCTCTATTGAGAAATTTATTGATACTATTAATATTCGTCGGTATTATTTTTGCATTAGCCCTTATATTGTTAAATAACAATCAATTGGATTATATTAAATCATATGTACAAAACACAACCGATTTTATATTGAAAAAAAGTTCAATGATTTGATTTATTAAAACCTTTGTTTCTCTTTTTTTGCTTTGACAAACGAGACCAATATAAATATATGTATGAGCAGATACTCATTATACGACCGAGAAAAAAAAATGAAATAAATGTAGATATATATATATATATATATATATATATATATATATATGTATAGAAATAAATATATGTGTATACGTATAAAATGCCCATCAAATATTTTGGAATACTAGATTGTGATAGTGGTCCGGAAGGGGATTTATGGAATAGACATTGTGATTGTATCTGACGGGCATGACTCTGTTCGTTTTGTGACTTTGACTTATTTCCAAGGCAGTTTGAAAGGTAATTTTTCAGAAATAGTATTTAGTGCGTCTGTTGCCATTTTAATTGGATCGAAGCCTAGACGACGAAGAAAATATAAAAAAAGGAAAAAAAGAGTTTAATAACCAGAAACTTACTATCATCATCATCGGGTAATGGAATAGGTCCTTTTTTATCGGCTGTTAAACGTCCTTCGCACGGTGGAGGTACTGGTTCTTCTTTCTTCTTAATATTATACTAAAACAACACAGCATAAAAAATGATTATAAACATATAAATTATTCAAAGACGTTCAACAAAAATGATCATGCAAGGTTTGCCAATGCTGAGAATATTTCCGAAAAAAAGAAATAGTAAAAATTTCACTAGCTAGAAAATCCGATAGAATTTTTTCAAAAACTTTTACTGTAAAGTTAAACTTAAATAGATTGAATATAATTCTGAAAATTATTTTCATATGATGACTTGAGCTGAACTCGCGAATAAAAACAAAATGAATAGCATGTTTCAATCATATCGTGACAATGCTACATAAAAAATTCAAAAGCTTCCAATGATGAGAGAGGTACGTCTCAAAGGTCTTCTCTTAAGAACGATTCAAACTTTATGCTTTTTTCACATTTACTAAAGATATTTATTTATGAGTCCAGTACAGGTTCGCCTAAATTCCATATGAAAAATTTATGCTAATCTCATTTCAGCAATTGAAATGGTTGACATACTTGTTAATGATATGAAAGTAGAATTCTTTGAATTTGTTTCAAGTTCAATTAAAGTCATCAATTGAGTCTACAAAGTTCAGAAAAATAAGTTATATGAAACATGACTTGCAACGCTAATGCAACTATCCAATTCACGAATGGTTTCATTATTGTGTCACATTTTTGACCAACCGTAGACAAGTCAACTAGAGCTTACTATCTTTTAATGAATGCATAAAAACTGTCTGACCTTGTCAACAATAAGATTCAACAGATAGAACAACGTTTAAATTAAATTATTTCGATACTATGTATTGTTAGAAGAATAACAATCGCGAACATTTTTGCAAGATTTCAAAAGCAAAGAATCTCTGGTTTTTGATTCATAGAAATCATGCTAAACCTTTTTTTGTCATAGTAATTATAAGAAACAAAATCTTAAATAATACGGCATCATATTATTAAGAAAAAAAGCAATTAAAAATGATTTGAAATATTTCCAGAGCATTTGAGTGAACGTTTTTGTTGCACGCACTTTGAGAACAGTGCGTAGAAAAATTGATTTGAAAATAAAAATAAAATTTTACTTTTTCTCTAATATTTTGTCGAACTTCTTCACGTTGTCGTTCCATTTTCGCATATTTTGCATTTCGCTTTTCGTCCGCTTCACGTCGAGCTTCCGCAACCTAAATAGTCAGTAGAAAAAGGTATGTATAAACAAAAAGAAAATTTCAAGATAATTTTCAATAAATCTTTATTTAAATTTCTATGAAGTAATAATAAGCTATCCGAGAAATGCTCTGATTATTGCCATTTATAGAAGTTACTCAGTAGTGATTAACTCACCCCTAGTGATTCAATCATACTCTTACGACGAAGACTTGTTGATACTCTTGATGGTGATGCAGATTTAGATTTAGTGAACGGCGGTACAAGCGATAAACGTCGAGTTTGACTTGGAGAAGTAGTGGACAGAAATAATGTGTTAACACTAAGTTTATCCATAAGATGTTCTTTTTTTAATCGAAGAACTACTTTTACTCTATCAACGCAAAACAAATGTTTTTAAAAGACAAGAGAAGAAAATTAAAAAAAACTATCAAAACAGAGCGAACGATAATGAAGATTAATGAGTGAGAGACTAAGTAAAATGTGTTTATGTTAGAAGAAAATGAGTCTATAAGAAAATTCTATTCAGTAGATGTTCGCTTTAAAAAAAGAAAAGTTGTAAGGGAAAAAAAAGACAAGTAAGATAAAAATGACGAGGACGAGAAAATTAAGAATGAAATTATAAGGGAATATCACTGTAGGCTTAAGGTAAATCAATGTAATTTATTAACCGGTCAATGTCGAACACGCGATTTCTTTTTCTTTCTACAATGAAAAAGAAATATTACCAATGAAAATTATATTTGTGAATATTCTGAGGATGATGAAGGCTGACTATGAAAGCCATGAGCAACCAAATCGATTCAGAAATAATGCATAAGACGCTTTCAATCGTAATGCACTTGTAAATGCAAAAATGCAGCAAAAAGAAATGAAAATATAAATGTGAGCGCACTTCTGTGTCATATATTTTCTAGTTTTCAAAATGAGGAAGTAATTTAAATTTTTTGAATAGATGTTTAATCAATAACAAGCCGATCACTCGTAAGTAACAATCATGAAAAACATGTGTATACATAAATTTATAATTGATAGCTTTGTATTACCTCTGGATCTTCTTCATCATCACCGCCGCCACCACTACTCCCACTAGCACCATCCTTTTTCTCACCATCGCCGCCGGCTAGTTCTATAATAGAAAAAGAAAATTAGATAACTCGACAATAGAGAAAAGAAAATAATGATTTACTGGATAACTTACTTTTGCTATCAGTCCTATTGCTCATGTCTATTGTAAATGAGTCGATCGTAAACTAAACGAATGTTCCTCCTCTGTATGTTTTTGCTTATAAAACTAACTAACTAATCTATCTTTCTCTCTATCAACATCTTTCCTCATTCTTCGTTTTTTTTTCTCTATTTTCTCATTCCTCTTTAAGAGCTCAATGACATTGTTAATTCATTCGGATGTGAACATCATCGAATCAGCTCCCGACTTACATAGAGAACATGTAGTCTTAAGTATAATACTATCACGTCGACTATTAGTATTACTACTTCAATAGTGTCGTTGATGAGTAACTAGTGGATAGACAAGCAGTCAAGGAAAAAATATGAATTCTAGGCCATTTTATGCATTACTCGTTTTCGCCTCTGTTTCTGTTTCCGTTTCTGTTATGAATTTGAGTATATTCAAGAAACAAATAGATGGAGAAATTATATGAACCGAGTGAGTAAAGAAGAAATAATAAAAACATTTATTTCAGTCGAGCAGTCAATTAACCCTAATTGTTCCTTCTCGACAAAGAAAAAACAAGAAAATGCTTAATGCAATGATCAACATAAAACTATAATGTAGAAAATAAATATGTATATATATATATACAAATGTCTTCATCGGCCACATACCTTTAACTTTATCTAACTGAGATCCCATCATTTGTTTCATGATAAATGAAGCCATAATGATATGTAAATTATAAAAAAAATCAGTAAATGTGAGTAAAATCAATCTACACCTATAAAAACAGAAAACAAGCTATATTATTAGTGACAATCACATGTAGTTTCATCAAGGGAATCAAGTAAAGCCGATATGCCTATTTGACGGAGTAGGCATAGATCTCTTTGCTCACAACATGCATCTCGTTTTCTCTTCATCGTCAGTCTATTTTTTCATTCTTCATTTCTTGCAATTATTATTCCTATGTCTGTCGCCGACAACTCGATAGTATCTTTCTTTTTTAGCTTGCCTTTATGCCACTGTTATTGGGATAGAGAACTATCCTACTCTTCTTCTTCGTCTCCTTCTTCTTCTTCTTCTTCTTCTTCTTTGCAGTTCGGCACATTTTGCTTGCTATAATATTACTGTCAGTATGAGTGCGTGTGCATGTGCACGATTCGTATCGAATAGTTCAAATGAAAAAAGGATGCAACAACAAGGGAGAAATGGATGAATAAAAGAGAAAATAGTCTACATTAAGTTTATTTTATATCTTTATATGAATGAACTAAAGAGTCTCAAAGACATTCTTTTTATTTTTTTGTTTTCTGCTTTCTTAGTAACCGACACAACATCGATCAAAATAAGACAAGAGTACATAAGAACATCGATCTAATAAAACTAGAGGAAAAACTACAAACGTTGACATCGTTTTCCGTAGACATTCTTTGTTTTTGGTTCACTGAAAATATCCCTGGATAACTAAGAGCAAACATCGCAATTTTTAATTGTCCACATTTTGAATGGTAAATTAAAGAGAATCAAATAGAGAATTTTAAAAAAGGAAAAGTCAACCGAGGGCAATGAACGTGTTCAATAGAAACGGAATAAAACTATCTCGTGAATAAAAATAGAGACGAAGGAGCTTAAGAACCATGATTCGCAAGCATCGGTCTGAGAATTTCTTTCGAACGCTTATAATCTTATTCTTTTCTTCACGCTCTATTTAATCAACTTACAAGTTTATTCGATGAATAATTTTATGTTTTCTCCTTCTTCTTCTTTGTATAATACTAATTGGTTTATCTAAAGAAAGTTAAGATACACCTTAATTGCTTTCAAGCAAATGATCGATATTATTCTTTAGTAAAATTTTTCTAGTCATTTCACAACTAACGCTAAGACTTTTAAAGGAAAAGAAAGAAGCTCGCTAAAGTGCCTATAGAGTATTTTTTTAAAGGAAACTTCCGATCGATTAGATCAGAATGGAAAAACAGAAATTATGAGAAACATATTTGATGGTGATCAAATTGCCTGGTCACACTTCGATTCAACTTTTACTTCACTTGTTCTTCTTCTTCTTCTTCTTCTTCTTCTTTTTCTGTCTTCAAACCTACGCCATCCGTTCTAATGTTGCCGACAATGATGTTATTACTATTCGATTCAAAAAGACTGTCTTTCTTTTTTGTCTGTCCTTGGATCTGCTTGTTTTGTTGGACAACATGGGTATCGAACCCACTTACACATATATATATTTATATAGAAGAGGAAAAAAATAGTGAACGGCAACATCATCAACACACGAACAAGTGATGACGTTGTATTAGAAAAGAAGAAAAAAGAGAAAATCGTGGATGTATTCATAATAATTCCTCGATAAATTAGAATAGAAAGAAGAAAAAAATGAATTTTTGCTTTTGTATCATTGTTCTTTTCTATTGTTTGACTTTATTTGGATTTCTACTTGATAAAAAAATAAAAAATTTAATAAACGATAATGTTATATTGTATTATATTATATAGGAAATGTGATTTTCTTTAGTCAAAGCCTTCTATAGGCCATTTAAATTTTTTATGTAATGATTCTCGACCACGAGCATATTTGCCATATTTTTCCAAAGCACAATTTTTATCTGCTGTTCTCCAACCAATTAATCTATTTGTGGTCGGCGGTATTGGCCTCGGAGAGGGACTAATCGTCACCTCTTCGCTACGTAGATTAGGATTAATCGTTAACGGAGAAAGAGCACCTGAATATAAACCTCCTGATGATCGTTTGGGATCGAATGGCGAAACCTATTAAAATATTCAATCGATAATTAATAAAGAAAGATGTCAAAGACGAAAAAACAGAAATAATAAAACGAAAGAAAGGCATACATGAAGTTGTGGTTCATTCAGGTAGCCCCATCGCTTATCATAAAACTTTTGTGCTACTTCAATTTTTGATACATGATCTTTCCTGAGGAAGAAAAAAAGAATTCAATATGAATATGTAGAATATTAAAATGAAAATGATTGAATCAAATTACCAGATAAGATCTCGGGCGACATAAGACATTTTATCATTATATTGATCAATCTGTTTTGCTGGTTTTGCTGCCATCTTATTCTTTAATATTCTTGGTGAAAATAGTAACAATAGTATTGATGTAGAAAATAAGTAGAGACAGTAAAAAAAAAAGAAAATAAATCAGAATTCTACAAGAACGAACCGAAAAAGAAAGAAATTATAGAACATCTCAACAAAAACAAAAAATAATAATCACAAGAATACTAAAACCTTTTAAAAGATGAAATCAAATGGAATCAGAAGAAAAAGAAGAATGTGTGATTGAACAATAACATGAAATAGAAAAATCGAATAATCAATTTTTATTAGATGTCCCATTTGTAAAAGTAGAGAAAAGAAAAAAAACAAGGACTTTCTCATTAAAAACATAAGTGAGTGTACCAGTCATTGGAAACTATATTATTCATTACACAGTTAGGATGGTGCCAACTGGTTGTATCTGTCGCCTGTCATTAAAGAATAAAATTACACGCTTTACGTATTATTATTATTATTATTATTATTATTATTATTATACATATATTTAAAAAAAAGAAAGAAAGAAATCATAGATCTGTCAATAGCGTAAGTTATGCATTCCAATGAAGATACTGAATTTGGTATGCTATGTTTTCCTAGAATGATTATGACTCTTGATTGTCTATAGATAAACCAAAGAAAATGGGAGGAGAGCGCATAAATTTTAATGTTTAAATACAGTCATTACAAGACTTGTAGACGTCGTGTGTTGACATTTTTTGATTTGTCTTATCATCATTATGATTTCCGTCTTCATTGATCTGAGAAAAATTATTGTCTGACAGAGAATAAACAGGAAGAGAGCGAGAACAAAAAAGAACTGTAATAAAAGTCGAAAGAAAAAAGCGACTGAAAAGCCACTGTGATAAATTAGATCGCTACAAAAGTAATAGTCGGCTATTAGTTAAGCTAAATATTGATGATTTAAGCAATGTCACAGTCAAGCGATGATATATTTATTGATTCTTCGACTAGCAATGATTATTTCACTTTTTCATCTTCGTCACCTAAGTCAATAATATCAATGAAGTGCGGTCAAGAATTAGCACGTAACAGCTTCGAATTTTTTTTTATTTTATACATTTGTAGTATAGAATGTATGGTGTTTTACTTTTATTTCATTTTGATTATTAGACGATGCATTGTGTTCATCACTATGTCCAACTAAATCAGCTTCATTTTCAATATCAGAAAATGGTGATAGTGATCGAAATAAACATGGTATTCGTAAACCAAGTGTACTTGACGAAAAAGCATTACGTGAAGATGACACTGTATTAGTTCGAGATCAACGTATTGAAACAATCAGTCGAAGTTATCAAGTTATTTTAGAGAGTATTGGAGAAGATCCATTACGACAAGGTAAAACGTTTGCTTTTAGGATCGTTGAACTCTTTTGTATCTTTCATATTCATAGGGCTTCTTAAAACACCAAAACGTGCCGCAGAAGTATGTATTTTTTTGTTTCTATTCAGTGAAGTTTAATCGAGGATAGGGTTTTTTTTTTAGCATAGAGCTGTTAAATCTATCAGATTTTATTTTAAGACATAATCATCTTTTTAAAAGCTTATGACGGTTATTAGATTTTTGATTATGTTTACAAAGTTCTTTTTATTTATTTTCTACTGATCAGACGTTTGTTATTATTTTATTTCTTTACATTTATAATACTAAAACTATATGTTATAATCGTGAATAACTAATCAAATGTACACGTATGATGGGCTTTTCTTGTTTCGTATAAACAATCGATTTATTTTTCTTTCTCGGTAATAAAAACATTTCTGTTTTTCTTATCAAAAAACATTAAATTATAGATACGTTATGAATTTTACTCTTAATACCCTTCGCAGTTAACTGATGAGAAAAAAATATTTAATCCAATTAGACATGCAACGAACCCGAACGGTTCCGGCACTATTCATGAATATGTGGTCAAGAAAAATACCCGAACCGTTCGGGTTCGTTGCATGCCTAAATGCAATGAAATACGAGCTCGACTGGATGACAATTGTAAACCATAGTAGAATTAATTAATATTTGCCGTAAACATTTATTCGATTTTTTCATAAACTTTCTTCTGTTTATATTTAGGCATTGGTTTTTTTTACAAAAGGTTACGAACAAACAATTCGAGATGTTGTTAGTGATGCCGTATTTGATGAAGAATGTGAAAATATGGTTGTCGTGAAAGAAATCGATATTTATTCATTGTGTGAACATCATATGTATGATTGAAACACATATTTATTTTTCTTCTTTTCTATCCAACTATAAGACTTCGATTCATTTTGTTTTTTTTAGGGTACCCTTCTTCGGCAAGGTATCAGTTGGTTATTTACCTAATAAGCGAGTACTTGGCTTAAGTAAAATAGCAAGGTATTCAAAAAGCGAGAAAGAAATTCTATTGTTCGTTTAAATGCTTTAATTTTAAATTTTTTTTATTAGAATATGCGAAGTGTTTAGTCGTCGTTTACAAGGTTTGCAATTAAAAAGTAGATGTAATATGTTTTATGTTAAACGATATTTTTCGAATGTAGTACAAGAGCGCTTGACGCGACAAATAGCTGAGGCTATTGCCGAAGCGATTCAACCAAGAGGTGTAGCTGTTATTGTTGAATGCCTGTGGGTATTAAACATAAAAAGAGAAGAAAACAATAGATTGTTTTTATTTCATTGTTTTAGTCATATGTGTATGGTGATGCGAGGTGCTCAAAAGGTGAATTCACGGACAACAACATCGGCCATGCTTGGTGTTTTTCGTGAAGATCCAAAGTCGCGGGAAGAATTTTTATCACTTGGTCGTATTACTCCATTTTAATAAGATTATTTGACGTGACTTTTTCGCTTTGCTCTTATAATCTATTCGTTAGTATTTCCAATATTGCTCACGAGAGAAAAGTAATAAACGTCTTGTGTATAGAAATTCGAATAATTGAATATTTATTTATAAAACCTAAAACAATAATTGACTATATATGATTGAAAACATAATAACTATTGCAGAAAATCTATTGTTCGAGAAACAGCGAAAAAAAAATAATGATTCACATTTGGCTCAGATGAATATGCATTTCAAAGGAATCGATTGTCCTTGTGTGAAACAGAAAACTTTTCCTTCAATTCTATTGGTTACGAATAGTAGTTATACGATTGTTGATACTTCACAGTGATATTATGAATAGAGATTGATGACTTCAATGTTGATTTAATTTATAATTAAAATTTTGAAACACTATTTAATCTTTTCATTGAAATTACTCGATCATGGAAGTGAAGAACTTTCAAGTCTATAGAATCATATTTTTTGTCAGTGTAAATACAGATCACAGTACATTGCACAAAAATCGAATTGAAGTATTGGCACAGATATTTTTCGTTGATTCACACTATTTACTTTTTTTTTTGAAAAGACTGAAAATGCAAACATACGCTGAACCATATTTGATGTACGTCTGGTTTTTAATTGAACAAAAAATGCTAATGAAATACATCAAAACGCCCCAGTACATGTCTTGCATATTTAAGTATGGATAGGGAAAATATTAAGTCAATCCCAAGAACGTACTTGAATCTTGTGTCAATTAAGATTTTAAATCCTCGCGCAGGTATATGTGTTTACACCTCAACTGAAAAATATTTTAATTATTGACGCAAAGTTTGACAGTTAAATAGTAGTATAATGATTGAAGAACTTCTGGCTATGGAAATAAAACGAGTAATATATTTGAGCTGAGTTTACAAAGCTATACATTGTTGTATCTGGAAAATTCACAATCTCTGAAAAAGAAAAGTATCTTGAATAAGCTATATTAGGGCACTCGTATATATCGTGTCGCAAGACAATTCGTCGCAATAAAAATTCCTTTCGATAAGTTAGTCGTATACAAAGGAGAGAGTACATTAATTGAATTAAATGATTTTGCTCAATATGTTATTCAATTAATCACGTAAATGTACACTCTATGGAGTAATAACTAGATCAATATGATGGATAATAGATTCGTTTTGAAGAAAAAATGATCTCGTTCTGTAAAATTCTTCTGCGACATTGCAAATAGTCTGCTATCAAATGAAAGTCAATTCAAGTCTTTTAAGAAGACGATTTCTGATGAAATCTGGCGTTAAGAAAAGTCAAGAAGAAACGAAAGAAAAATGTGCTCTATCTTGCGCTGTATAATTCGTTCGGTAATTTCTAGGATAAGTTTCTGTCGTTTGCAAAGTTACTCGACTATTGGAAACTTTTGAAATGGATTTTTAGGTTTTCGATATTCCAAACATTAAAAATAAAGTATCCGAATAAATTCTATAAGCCACTAGTCTTCTATTGATATCATTTTTGAGAGGTAACACATTTTAATTTAAAAAGAATCATTAAGACGAGAAATAATTGTTTTACATGTAAAGCTATATTTTAATTACATTTTAATTCAAAAAAATTTATTTATTATAAAGTTAACTTCGTAGAATTTTAGTTAGAATTTAACTTTAAGTTTTGGGTAATTTTAATTTAAAAAATGTGGAAACTTCGGATTTCATCCGAGAGCTATGTGTGCTGCTAAAAGTACATGTGACATATGAGGTCATTCTAGAATGTCTGAACACCAAAAGTATCATGAGAAACTCGGCACTTTGGTTTCTGGATGTAGTTCTTGTGCATTTTGAGACCGTTTTCAGGCGATGTTCTGTTAGAAAGCTACGATTTAGTTCAAAACTAGTATCAGATTCGGAATCAGCGTTAAAAACTGAGTCGATTTATATATGTTGTGAATAATTCTGAGAAAAACGTTTTTTGTTTTGAAAAATCCCTGTACTCCCCCTCAGGGATGGTCTGGTCAATAATGACAATTTTTTCGATAACTCAGCCATTTCTTGGCGGATCCTTCTCATCTTCGAACTCGACTGAGACATTAATGAGACTGAACTGTGTAGAAACTTTCATCACGATCTGACTCTACTTTCGAAAGCTATCGTGTAAACGGCCGGACATACTGCTCGATTGTAGAGTGTACTCACTTTTTGAGTACACAAAAAGTGAATTGTAAATTAACATTTCTGTCATTTTTTGAAAAAAATAAGTAGTAGTAATAAAAGAGAGTGTTATTATTGTAATGGAATATATTTATGAAGATGATTAATTGAATAGCATATTGAACAAAATCACTTAATTCAATTAATGTACTCCCTCCTTTTATACGACTAACTTACCTCAAGGAATTTTTATTGCGACGAATTGTCTTGCGACGATGTGTGCGGTCACCCTATATTAGTATTCAATCGTTTAAAATGATTGAAAAAATTTAGAAAATTATATTGACTTCATCGAAACCTAGATACGATCCAATATATTATTGAGTACGTTCTTATTTTGTTAAACAACATACGGTTTACTCTGTGACATGTTTTGATTTAGTCCGTAGTTGCACTCTTTAAACAACTATTTATAGTTAACATATGGCAGTCGTCAGGTTTTCTTGCCGAACATTATCAGAAGTCATCTCTTTTGCGCAAAAATCGATTCATTGATCATTCAATTCAATTAGACTGTTATAGGCATTTTCTTGAATCTCTTTATTAAAATATTCTGATCGATGATCGAAAAGCCTTTCATTTTTAATAACGCATCAATCAAATAAAAAACAATTTTGACGAATTGAAGTAAGAGTATCCAGGCGCGATTTTTTAAATTTTATTAAGGTAAACAAAAACAACAGATAGACACATAAAACATGAGAAAAACTACAACGACGCTGTCATTATTTTTATTTATGTCAAGGTGTATTTGGAGATGACGAAAGTCGATATTCAAGTGAACTAATAGACATCATTCGTAGGGGATGATAACCACGATTAAAAATAGCTGATGCCGATCGAAATTGAGAAAATTCTAATGCTTTTCGAGCTGGTTTTGGTCTGTCGAATTCAGTTGTTGTTTGTGTCCATTTTAATGCTGATAAAGATGAATACATAAATGGATTGAAACATGAACTAAGTGGTTGTAAAAACAGTACAGCTAATTTAATATTATTGAAATGAAGATCATAATCACTAATATTAGGTGAATAACTCGGACGAATAAGTAAAGCAAAAACAATAAATATAATTAATGGTATTCGACTTATACAAATAGCTATAACTAATGTAAGAATTTTTAATGTTGCACGTGCATCATTCGATGTATGTACATGTGATTTACTAAAATTCAAACATATAAGACCATTACATGTTATAATTATAGCAATAAAGCAAACATCAAATATAATTAATAAAGATAAATATAGTCGATCGAATACATTTTCAATACGAAACGGTACACATAATGAATTCGCATGAAAATCATTAATATTAATCAATGGTAATGATGCAACTATGAAACTTATGAGCCAGCCTAATGAAATAAATGTTAGAATAAATTTTGGTGGCCACGGTGTTTGACGTTTAAATGAAAATAATATTGTATAGAAACGTTCAAATGTTAATAAAGTTAAAGCATAGATAGAAGATTGTATTCCAAATATATAAATAAATCCAGCTATTGTACATAAATGTGAATTTGTCCAGAGTTGAGTTTTTATATGGAAATCTTCATTAAAACGTATATCAATAATACCAACAAGAACAAGATAAATTGATGAAATGAAATCAGCTAATGCCAAGTTTGAACTTAGAACAGTTGATATTGACCATCGATTATAAGATGATGTTATTAAACGGCATAGACTAATAATAAGAGCAGTTAAATTTGAAATAACAGAAACAAATACAATTAATGAAAAAATGAAGCGAATGAATGACGATGAAAATAATGATTCACATGGTGTCATTTGGTCGGGTAATGGGAAACAAGCTTGATCCGACTGAAAAGAAATGGATATAGTATTACTTCCATCTCTAGGCTTATTTCTATCTTCATCATTGAATAAGCTAATTGTTTTATCGAATTTCAATTTTTTGTTATGTTTTTCATATAGTGATGGTAAATTATTTTTATAATTACAACAAAAATATGCATATGGTAGATAGATATTAATTAAATGTGGTAAATAATCATGCCAATTTTCATTTATATTTAAATAATTATTACCTCGTAAATCCATTTTTTCTAATGATATTAAATGACACATATTAGTGAATTGAAAATTTTCTAAATGATTATGTGATAGATTCAATTGCTTTAATGATGAAGTTCGATCGAAATTATCTGATGAAATCGTTTTTATTTGATTGCTGGATAAATCAAGAGAACGTAAATAAGGAAATTGATTTAAACTTAAGCCATGTTCACGAGAGATTTCCGTTAAGTGATTATGATTAAGATATAAATTATGTAAAAATAACTCGACATTATAAGAATTTGTAAATTGTCTTAAATCTGAATTTATTATGCGTAATGTACGTAAATTTAAACATAAATGTAAATCATGTTCAACGATTTGTTCAATATTAGAATAATCAATAGCAATAACTGATAGATTTTTGTTATACGTACAAAGCCAAGTGGGAAATATACTTAAAAATGTATGATCGATGAACAAATTATGAAGTGTTGATGGAGAAATGAATGGTGATAAGAAGGTTTTATATGAATAATCAACAATCGTTAGATTATGTATATTGTCTGCAAGCATACCAGAATAGTAACCATTTATCAAATGAATTGCCTGAACCGATCTTGTCATACTGCTATTCATAGATGAAGAATTAAAATTATAGAATTCAGATGATCGACACGATATTTCATCATCATGAATTTCACATGGTAATCGTGCATATAGGCTCGAAAAGATTTCCAAGAAGAAGATAAGATGAAAGATTATGCTTGTTGAATTCATTTTGTTGCGAGAATTGTGAACTTCTGCTTCTTGAACGCCCTTTTAAATGTGTGTTAATTCCAACAATAGTAGAAAAAAAAGACTGCGCGACTCGCTTGTTCTGTTTTATTTTTCGTTGATTGATTAGGACCAGACACTCAAACATTATTTTGATTAAAAACTGGCATTTACATAAAATACATCTATAGTTTGGCATTGTTATATTATGATTTTTTTTGTATTTCACATATATTCACTACAGATACAAGGCTATGAAAACAAAAATGCGCAAAAAGAAGAAAAAATATGCGAAAAAAAATGTCGTCGAGAATCTTTATTTTAATCGGTCATTCTCGGCTCTATTTTTATATCGGCAACCATGAATCGTTGATGATGCATATTAAGAAATGTTTGATGTGGAAGACGTTGATGATGATCTCGATTAGTTTCTTCTATATCAGAATCAAGATTTTTCATTCGACTCTCTTCATTTAAACTACCATTCATATTGATCGAATGTGTTTTAACCTTGAAAAATGAAAAAAAAAGCAACAATAATATAAGAAATCTACATTCATTTTTTGCATTACTCAAAATAATACATACATGTTTATTAAGATGATCACTACGCATAAAACGTTTTCCACAAACTTGACATGCAAATCGTTTTTCGCCTAAAAACAAAAGAAAAAGATAATGAATGATTGCTATCATCATAACAAAGCTCTATGTCGAGATTATTTATCGCATAATGTTTAATGAGAAAAACAAACTTGTTGACAAGTTTTTCTTTTCATTGATTGATGTTTCTAGTTGAACATTCTAACCTATGATCATCTTTCTCTCTCTCTCTCTATATATATATATGTCAATGTTGATATGTATCACGCATGACTGATTCATTCCACATAAATAATAGAGTTGGCCGATAGGTATTCGTTCGAAGTTAATTATCGCGTATATGTCCTATTTCTCTCACGATTAGCCTTGGCAATAGTGGTCATTTCAAGGTGGGCGGACAAGATAAATCGAATAGTAGTTTATTTTTTTTTAATGGACTGAAGATGAGCAAATGATCGGGTGTCAGACATAATGAGTATACATTTCATACCTGTATGAGTTCGTAAATGTCGTTGGAGTTCATCACTACGAGTAAATCGTTTTCCACAAAATAACCAATTACAAACAAATGGTCGTTCCCCTAATCAAACCAAGCAAAAAAGAAAGAAATGAGAAATATTTGCAAGCTATTGTCTTATCAATATGCGTGTCTGAAGTCAATTGACAAGTTTTTTTTTTCTTGTACTATATAAAATATGCTGAAATTTGATTCACTCAATACACGCAACAGGAACAAGTTGATGACCAAGTTTATAATTACAGGTTGCGGGTGAAAATGGAAACTCTAGCTTAAGTTTTTCTTTTCTTCTTTTTCCTTTTGTTATTTACCTGTATGCCAACGTAGATGAGCTTTGAGATGTGATGTTTTATTGTATTCTTTACCACAGCCTGGTATATGACAATTATGAATATTTCGTTTTCTTAAATTGGCTCCAGCAACGAAGCCTAAACGATCAGCTTCACGACAATTGGGACAATCACATTGAGCACGACTGGCTTTTGGTTGTTTACCATTTCTCGTTAAATTATTTGAAATTGTAGTTTTTGGTGAACTGTTCGAATTGTTTATTGTTGGCGATGATGTTGTTGCTTGAACTAAGGGTGGAGATGGTGTGTGAGATTGAAACGATAAATTTGATTGTGATAATGATGATGTGGTTTGTTGTGATGGTGGAACAACTGATGGATAAAGTAAACGAAATTCATGACGATATGAATCTGCATATTGATGACCAACGGATAGAAAATCATTATAATGTGTTGGTTGGGCATGGTGATGTCCATGAGGTGAATATTGAATATTAGGTGTTGTAGAAAACAGAGGTGGTGGTGGTGGAGGAGGAGCTAGTTGCTGTTGCTGTTGTTGTTGCTGTTGTTGTTGCTGTTGTTGTTGTTGTTGTTGTTGTTGTTCAATGTTGTTATTCAAAATGGGCGGTGTTTGATTAGCACCAAACCATGAATGATGATGATGATGATGAATATCAAACCAAGCTGATTGTGATGACGACAATGATGATGATGATGGAAGTGATGGTGGTGAAGATATTGTTGTATTTTCTTTTAAATGACCATTACCATTTAATAAAGAATTTTCATAATGACTAATACGTGCCAATGATGTAGCTATTTCAGAATTATGATGATGATTTGTATTATTCATTGCTGATGGATAATAGAGTGGTGGACTTGTTGGTATGGATTTTTTCCAAGCATAAAAACTTGTTTTCGGTGGTGATAATGGTGGACTTTTGGGTCGGCTAAATGTTGTTGTTGCCGATGGTAATAAAAATTGTGTTGATGTATTATTATTAATCGTTGTATTGGATGATTGGATTTTATTACATTGCGCTGCTAGCATAGCCAATGGATTGACAGCAGTCATGTTCATGTCCTATATGGTACGAAAAAAGAAAGAAATCCATATTGAATGTTACATGATCTACTGTACATTCATTCGTTTTCTTTTGTTCAAAAACAAAGCATAAGTAATAGTAATTGAGTAGTGCGCGCTTGATTGAGACCATAGAATTCAACTCAACGGGGTGTCTACGTTTTAGTTACATTCAAACACTCTTTTCTCTTCTTTTTTTCCTTCTATTCAAGCAGAATAAAAATGAAATAGACGAAAACGATGTTTGCTAGCATTTTTTTCTTCTACATACCGAGTTGTTGTTACTTGTTGCCATTAATGTTGCCATGAAATAAGATATGCGTAGTTTATCATAGACAAGTAGAAAAAATAAGAGTTAATTATAGAATCGTCTCTAAAAGAAATGAAATTATACGCTTTTTGATGTCATGTAATCAACTGGTTATACAATGATCACGATGATGATGATCTCTGTGTTTCTTGTTCTTGCTCTTACTTTTTCTTTCTTGTTTCAAAATATAGAACATTAATGTTTAGCTCCACCCCGACACAACTGACTTCGATGCAGGACGTTCTCGATAATTAGGAGGTTGACGACCGGGATACAAACTGATAATGATGAGACGAGTGACACATGAACATGTAATTTCTTTTTCTCTCTCAAACCGGAAGAAAAACGTTGAAAAAAGAGAGAGACACTTTCTTTTTCCATTGGTTCTATAACAAAATTTTATTTGACCTCGAGAGAAAAGGGGAAAAAAGTTTTCATTGGATGTTTGAGACGACAAACGATGATTGGCTTATTCTAAATCCTTTACTCCTCATTATAGCTGCTTCTGATCAGACAAAATTATAATTGTGTGAAAGATATTTTGATGAACAAAAAACAAAACAAAACGAAATATGAATCGAATCGATTTGTCTACTATCCTGTGGTGGTCAAATATCATCAAAGACTTTCGCAAGTTCTTTTCTCTTTACGATTCAATCAATACTGTTTCCCAAGAAGGACAAACAAAAAGAAAAACGAAAAAGAATTATTTTGTTCACATCATTCATTAGGAAAAATACCTGATCGACAAAACAAAAAGGTTAATTTCTCATTAAGAATTCCTGCTGTTTGGATTTTTTTTGTTTCTGATTGTTTTTTTTCTCGTTGTTGTTGATGATGACCATTCAATATCGTCGTTACTTGTCATTAAACCAACATTCATCATACGGTGTGTCATGTGCATGATGCGCTCTTCGATGCATTGACCATACATTCATATACATATGCATATCCAAGCTGATATTGTTGCTAATCGATCCATGTCCTAATCTACATCATTGAGGACATTGACAAATCTATCATCATCTTTTTAACGTTTTTATGAATCATTGCTAATGATTCGAAAAAGTAGAGGTAGCTTATTTAATATGAAAATTTTCGTATTTTGATCAAAAAGGAAAATCTTATCGATCTATGTTTTTTGCTGTCGTGAGATTAAAATAGGCATACACATGAACTCCCACCTATGGTGAAGTGTGAAAGAGGCTTAGTCTTCAATGATGCTTATCAATCGGTGGTGGGCAGCAGTTGTTCGAGCTTGTTTTAATTTACAATAGAGATGTAGACAAACGCGAGCGGGCGCGCGCGCATATTTCTTTTTTTGAAGATATTGAACGTATGTCGCGATATCAAACTCATCTTCAAGCCTTCTGGCATATTCAATTCGTCTTTGCTTATCGAACCAACCAATAGATCAATCATCTTCTATAGACACATATTATTATTGCCGACAAGAACAAAAATGACATCATTGTCAATGTTATTTCGATATTTTCTCCCTAAGCTTTTAAAACGAAAAAAAAAACGGAATCAAAATATTTTTTCTTCTTCTTGTTTTCTATTACAAAACTATTAAACGTGAGTCAATATTTGCTTGATAATGGATGGCAGTCACGATTTGTCTCTAATGGATACATAAATGTGTGCGTGTTCTTTTCTTACGATTCAATGCTATTGATGAAGAAGTTTGAGATTAGCCGTCAAGTGGGAGTACTTTCCTATACTTCACTCATCATCACAGAGCTAGTCTATATTAAATGCCGATAAAGAAAAAGAGAGAAGAAAAAAGGTAGATTAATTCGATTAATTGTGGTGACATGGTGTGCATATGCACATACTACAGATTGTTCACGTAACAAACAAATGACTTGTAAGAGAGGGAGCGGACTAGCTAATTACAGGCATGATGGAGAGCGAATTATCGATGTTGGAATTCTATGTTGTCTAAGTCATCTTCTTTCAACCGGACATTTGACTACTATAGCTTTTTCGATATCATCTGTAAATGGATTTGATCTCTTTTCTTCTAATAGATCAAGATCAAGACGGCGTTGCGTTCGTTTGGCACCCTTTTTTTTTCGTCTCTGTTTGGATAAAAGCTACCTATGTATATGTTGTTCATTCACACTTGATTAGGAAAAAATGTTCGAAGCACACTAACTCAACATGAGCCTTTCTGTTGTTTCTCTTATCCCTGTGTGAAAAGGTGATAATGAATCGGTATCAATGTAAATGTAACAAAATCATTTTCACGCCTGTATATTAAGGTCAACCCAGTTTGTAGTTTCTTTTCCCATTTTCGACATGGCTACTAGTCTCTGCTACAGAGATGATGATCGTCGTCTTCCGGCATTCATCCATCAAGACAGCTGACATGATGAGCTTCCTTTGGCGTTTGTCTCATACAATCATCTATCGACATTCAAGTGGAAACGAAAGAGAAAGAGTCGTTATGATTGCTGTATGGATGACTATGTGTGAACAAAATTAGCAGGGAGAGAGAGAGACAAGTAATGACAGTAGGCACGCGTGCGACAACTCTCGGGCAATTAGGTTTTTGTATGTGCATACTGGAAATTATTTCTGATTTTATTTTACTCCAAAATGGAAGTTTAACTGATTCGTTTTCTTTCTTTCTTGCGTGCGGAACTAGATGGACAATTGTCACTGTCGTTCGCCATCGACCAATCTAGATAAACGTCAACTTCCGTTTTTAACTGTCGATCATTACTATTCATGTTAATCATAGATACGTTTTTCTCCAGAGTATAAAGTAACATGTATGTTCTTGTCATTGCATTGACTCTATGACTTGTTGTATATGCTGAACAATATAATAACTTCTATGAAATGATTATGTCATCTTATACTTTGACAACCTCATAATTTTGATACCACTATGATTAGATTCTTATCGATATAAATGATTGTTTCGTCATAGTGATTATTGAAATATTAGACATGATTGCTTCTAGGCAGAATTAAAATTTGTTTATTTTCTTATGTAATAAAATCGAATCATGATCTTTTGAACAGATATACAACGTGTTGTGGAAACTGTTTCTGGTAAGATTCAAATTCTCTCTCTCTCTCTCTCTCTATACATATATATATATATATATATATATATACATATGCCTTACTTTATCTTATTATGAAATATGAACTTTTCTCATTAATCAATCTTAATTTAAAAATGATTGAAAGTTAGCATACGTTCAAAAATAAACAATATGACAGATTTAATGATACGATAATGTAATTTTTATAGATTTCTAAAATAGCATTGTCAATTTACATTCCAATTTATTAAGAAAAACAAGTAAAATTTTTTTAGCAAGTTATTATCAATCATGAAAAATCCAATTTGAATGAAATATTGATCTCACTTCGACAATATTCAATCGTGCACTTACGTGTGTCGTATCTGGAATATCAAGAAAATAATTTGCTTTTCTCAAAAATTCTAATTTCAATCTGTAGAAGCTCTTATCTAAAGAGAATTCAAGACATTTTTAGTACGAATTGATAGTACTATAGATTAATTGTAAAACATATGAATCATAGTTCCCATGGATCTACCGAATCCATTCATATTTGATTATAAAATGTACAAAAACGATTTCTTTTCATCAATATCTGAATCATTTTTCATCCTCATCAAAAGTTCACTAGATAGTAGTTAACGTTTTTTACAGTCAGATCATTAAACATACTTTCAATTGAATATATTCTTTTTCTTGGTTTTTATGATCATTGTTTCAAAAAAGAACCAGATTGTCATAGTTAACAACAATAGTCAACAAAATTTATTTTTGGAATGTAGAAAAAATCTGTTTCATTTCCATTTGCACTTAAATTAAATGGAAGTAAAGGATTTTAGACCTGAAGATGCTCAGACGTGTATG
>OENM01000589.1:49282-72986 GCA_900239745.1 Rotaria magnacalcarata
TCTCTCTCTCTCTCTCTCATTTTTCTTCTCTCACTGTTCGTATCAGTGTAGAACATCGCATGAGTAATGCGTTCGCGTTCGCACACACTCGTTTTGTATATACATATATATGAGAAAAAAGCCATCATAAACACAAGAGAAAATAAAGTACAGACCAACATACGATCTAGACCATGAATCAAAGTGTCCATTTCAAAGGCGAGAGAGAAAGAGAGGAAATTCAAAATTTGCATATATACAATCGTCTCGTTCGCTTGACTCGATCACCTCCATTTATCATGATCATCAATAGTGTACTCTAAACATAGCTATGTTAGCTAAAGAAAAAAAAAAGAAAATAACATCCAGCTGTATACAATCTATCATTTTTATATGAGAAAATATCGCATAAAATAAAGAAGCAACATAACAAAACAAAAAAAGTAACATGTACAGCACTTTAAAACGCTCGATAGTCACACTATTAATATGAGCAATGGTCTCATGAGACAAGTTGACCGATCGCCCGACCTGATTATGTATTCTCTTTGTTCTCGAGATAGAATTTAACAAAAAAAAAGTAATATCTGACATTAATTATTAATTTTGTTGAAGATTATTCGAAATTGAAGTTCGTAAATGTTCTTTCAATAGATCAATGACTTGAGTAATAAGCGATGTTTGAGCTATTAATTTTGCATTTAAATCTTCATATTCCATGCATTTTTTCATTGTAATCTCTAATTTTGAACGACGATGAATACGAGATACTCGACACGATGTATTATTTAATGTTCGTCGTCGAAAATATTCTTCGCGATCTTCGTCTGTTTGAATATCACATTTTTTACGAATAGTTCGACGATGATTTTCGAATGAATTATCATTTTTATTTGATGAAATTTTTAGTTGATTACAATCTTTTTCTCTTTTAGAATTTGATGAATAGATATGATCATGAATAATGCCTTTTTCAATAGAACTCATCTAAAAACAAAACTTTCATCAATTGAAATAATCTTAATTGAATAGTGATTGAAAATAATTTTCATGACCAATGTAATTTAGTAAAATCAATTAGACTTTGTAGTTGAGAAGTTCAAGAAGCCTTCTCAAAATCAGTTTTTCTTAATCATGTGTAGAAGAACATAAAATTAGGAGTTGTATCATCTTCTAGAGTGTTCCTTTTGGAAATTCTAGAAAAACCGCAACCCATAAAAAAATGAAGTCTATTATAAAATTTGTCCTCCGTCATTTTTTGTGATTCATTTTACATGCTAAGAAAAATGCGGTGATGCTTCGTTTTGTCCTCTGTATGGAAAAAACAAATGCTCTTCTCAAATTTTAGAAACGGTATTATCGCAGTTCATGCATAAATCAGAAACCCCCCATTGGCTATCAAAATTCTTATTTGGATTTAAGCTGCATACTTAACATAACACAGGAGAAAAAAAGAACAAAAATACTTTGGTGTAAATTTATTTTTCACCATTTATGCGTCTTTTTTTATTCAATTTTGCTTTAATTCTTATTCCATTATGTTTCTAGGTTTTTACAAGAAAAAAAAATATAGAATGCAATACAATACACTGTTGATAGCATAAAAGAATGTTTACAAGAATATTTTAATTATTTGTTAACTTTTTAGCCTGATGCTATTTCATAGTTACAATGAAGTACGATGATCACATTTGTTATCAAAAAAAAAAGAAAAAAATGAAAATCACGACATTCAGTAAGAACAACTGGGAAAAAGAACTATATAAGGAAAACAACTGCCTGCAGTCGATGACAATAAAGCAAGAGAGAAAAAGAGCGCAAGAGTAAAGAAATATATCACAAATGCATAGACAGAGAAACATACATCTAGATATATGTCATGTTTTTCTTTATCGAAAGTTTTTTTCTCAACAATCGATTTACAACGAAAACTAGAAGCAAGAGAAACGAAAAAACGAAACAAAAAACACTTTTTTTTCTACTTTTCTATTTTTGTGTTTTTTTTCTTTTGTCCTAAGTTTTTTTCATCGAGCGAGAAATCAAAACATATTTGTGCGGACTTGACGAACTATAGTCAAATGGAAAAGATCTTCGAATACTGCATACTATCAGCACACACTTTTTTCCTCGTCGCTAAATATAAATAAAAAGCAATCAGTCAGGAAAGAAAGCGAAAGGATGCTTGCTGAAATATAGAAAAATACGATTAAATATTTAACAATATGAATGAAAAACTGATAGAGCAAACAAAAACGCACGCGCACATATACATGCAGACATGCTTGATTAGAATTTTTCCTAAACACCACCTTTACGTTGGAAACTATGAATGAGACCGTTTTTTAAGTTCGCTGTGACGGTTTCCAATGTTGAAATCTTTAAACGAAGTTCAACATTGACACGTTCGTATTCAGCGCTGAAAAAAAAACAAAGACAATATTAATTATAGAGAAAACTATATATTCTCTCGTTGATTTTTCTTACCATCGAGAATCCATATCGCCAAATTTTTGTTTACGTGCTGCACGAGACATTTTCGATGCTTCATTATTTTTTCGACGTCTTTCCAAATAATATGACAAGTCATCGGCTGTTTGGATATCTGTAGCACGATTAACTTGACGAGCATTTTTTGTTCTTTTCAGTGATACAGAACTATCTTCGGACATTGTTGGTGATAAACAGTCGCTTTCATTGAGTATTTGATTGAAATCTATTAATGCAGCACGAGATTGAAGTCGAGAAGATGTACGACAAGATCTACGTGCTGATGGTGTTCGTTTGGAAATAGTCGGTGATGGTGATGGTGTATCAACAACAGTTGATCTTTTAGATAAAAAGCCATAATCGTGTTCAAAAGCAGCTAAAACACTGGGATCAAAATTGAACTGTTGCGTAGTAGGAGTTGATATTGATTGTGTAGGTGCAAAATTATCTATCGCATTTAACTGCGCATAAACTAATGCATTATCTGGTTCCATTTTCAGCTGATTTGAATCGACGTAGAGCTCTTGTTTTACTGGTAGTTCAGGTGTTAGTGGGTAAAGTTCCGAAAACGATCCTGATGAACAAGCTATTGCAGATGGAAGAACACTATCGACTTGATTTGATGGACTATCACTTGAAATATTGATTGGATCGAATGAATCGCATTGAAACTGTAAAAGAAAACAAAAGAAAACATGATTAAGAACGGTTGCTTTATCATTGTTTGATAAGGTAATTTCGCAATCACACGAAAGATAAACTAAATATTCAAACATGAATAAATTTTCTACTTACCAACTCGCTCAAGCTTCTTGTCTCGAATAGTTTCATTGGATCAAATTTAGCGATTTCACTCATATCAATATTTAAATCAGCACTACTAATATCACTTAGAAGTCGATGAAGTGTAAATTCATTGCCATTTGCAAAAAACTCATCCAACTTGTCAGATGATTCAACGTCTATTGAATTTTTGAAAATAAAATAAGATTAAATCTATTCTATTTTAGTCAATAGAATTACCTTTGTTAAATAGGCCACTTGTCTTCAGGACTGAACGTAGTGGAATATGGCAGTTCGCCGACAGTGTAAGAGGCACATGCATTGGTCCGCCATGCATCGCCTCCTCGTCCAGTGTCACAGTCGAAGTCGAATTCGAACGAGTCAAAGTCGCCAGGGGTGATTTGATCAAGTTCGAATGTGTTGGTTGGTTGTGTGGTTTCATTTTTTTCTGCTGATTTATATAAATGCTCTAATTCGTTAACGAGATCGACAGTGCGATTGTGCTCCTCCCCACTATAAAACATACCCGAGTCGATGAAGTAAATATATAGAATAGACGATTTTTTTTCTTTCTTCCTTTTTTTGGACGCCTTTTTGTCACCTCGTCGCGTTCGTTGCAAACTGTTTACTATTACAGTTGTTGTTGTTGTTGTTGTTGTTGCGTTTGATGATAATTACAAAGTATTGTGGGTTGTCGGAATAATTAATATTAGTTTGCTATTGATAAATGTCCACTTATAAACTCATATATTTTTACACCAACTCAATCTTTATTTCGACTCGTACAAATAAGATTTCGTTAGTCGACTATGACAACTAGAAGCAATGCATTCTCTACGCTTTTTCTGTTCTCCTGTAATCTGAAATAGAAGAGAATAGGATAAGATTATTTTTCTCTCGAAGAATTTGAGAATAGTATTCATATTACTTTTGCTTTAAATGACAAAAAAGTCAATATTAAAAAACAGAAAAACAAAAAAAGATTATTTCGTTTTGTTTTCATTTCAAATGAAAAATAGAGAAAAGGAGACTGTCAGTAAATAAAAAAAAAACAGGATGCCCTCCTGATGTGTGCTTATGTTTCTCTTGACTCCGAAAAAACAACAAACGGACAAAAAAGAAAGAAGACCGCTGATAGGGTAAAGCAATATCAAAACTAGTTTTATTGACGTTCACAAGAAATACAAGAATTGGATTTTTTTTGTAAAAAAATACTTCCAATAAATGCATTTGAATTTCATCATTCGAGTAAACTTGAGGGCTCTCTTTTATGCAGCACACCTTCTTGTAGAAAATTTCTTTTTATAGAGAAATGAGAATTACCCGAGCCATAAAATATATAAATAAATTATAGAAATATTTTTGCTATAGAAATAAAAGAGTATCTTATGAAAAGTACCTTGTTTTCAAATAGAATATTTTAGACCATAAAATCCAACACGCAAAAATCGAATGGCACGAACGTGACCGTCAACAAAGCAATTCTACTATAGAAACTTATACGCAGATATGTCGCAAATATTTGTTCATGAAATTGAGTGCTTCGGTGGATAATTTTGTATGGCTGGTCTCCTTTCTCTATCCTAGGCAAAAATAAATGACAGACATCAGTTTTAATATTGTATTCTCCTTTATATAGTCCAACTATCGCTCATTTTTTTTCTATTGTGTTTTTCTTTTTTTTCTTTCATATGACATCATGATTAATCAGAGAAAAAAAGCGAAAAAAGATATTAAGAAATGACGGATAGAGAAGCTCATGTTGTCAATGTACATAAACTTTATAGAAATAAAAAAATGAAGGGATATAATTTTTCTCTTTACCCCTCGAAATTTGTCATCGTGATGCATAATGACTGACCTTAACCTATAATAAAAACAGCGCCTATATGAAAAATCTTTATTTGCTTTACACGTTTTACCAAATATAGTAAAAAGAGAGAACGAGCACATTAGAGTAGAACACACACGTATTTATCTGACTAAATATTTCAATTTTATTTCACCTTACACATTACAGAACATGAAAAACGGTTACTAACGATGAGCAGCATAATGACGTGTCTCGCCACGTTTACAGTAGAATTTTTACAAACGCAATTTTGCTTTCTATGCAATATTTCGACCCCGATCTGGGGAAAAATATTTATAATACACACAAAATACTATCTAAGATTCATCCATCACTATGAATAAGAATAATCTGTATTGCAATGCAAATAAAAACTATTCAATTTACTCATGCCTTAAAGAAAATAATTTCTTATTCTCCTCATTAAAAACTACTAATCGGTGCTGTGCACTCTTGTTGTTTTTTTTGTTCGTCGCCAACAGCGTAATTACTACGACCTTGACATGAAAATCGAGAACTAAAATGTATTCAATAAAATAACATGCATGAATAATCAAAAAATTTCTTCGATTCATTCATCAACAAAAGTTTGTTTTCTTTCCCTCGAATTGCATACTTCGTAAATACCGTACTTGACAAAATATAATAAGACACATAAAAGCATACGGAAAAAAGACGAAGTTTAATTGTATATGAAAACGACAAGCAGTGATAATGATAGTTGCTAGCAAGGTTAATAAGGTACTTGAAAACATTTTGTTTATTGGCAACAAAGTAATCACAAACAGATATGCAAATATTGTACGGTGAAGTTTTAGGATATTTATTCACAGAAAGCCAGAAAAAGATATTGTCCAAAGATAAGAAAAACGATAACATCGTGAGTCCAATTCGAATCCTTCAAAAATTAGATACTATTTTTAGATATAAGTGAAAGGGCGAAAATTTTCGCAATCACAAAAATAAAAGGTTCCTGACGTCAAGTTCAAGGTTGTATCAATTATTTGTCTCAGGCAATATTGTGTTTTATTGCACCATCTTTACAAAACTTTTCAATATTATGAGTCAAGCGCTCGATGGTAACAAGATAAGAAAAAATAATGTTGAATACGACCATGGAAACTGCAGAGAACAGAACAAAAAAGAAATCCTATTATGGGAGTCAGGGTTGAACGACGCAAGCGGATGCAAATAGATGTCATGATCGTAAAAAATTCAGTCCTTCGCGGAGGATTCGATGTCATTTTTGATTGAGTGATTTGCGGAGGAGAAAAAACGCACAAGATTATTTTTTCTCTTTTTCTCTCTTCTCTTTTCTTCCGTTCCGATTGGACACTAATGAGAGAACAAACCGATTTCATGTAGCACAACCCTCTACGACCATTTATAAGCGAAGGAAAGACGAAGAAAAAGCAAAAAAAAAAGCGCATAAAAACTTCTTCGCTCACTCGCCACATTTCTCAGTCGCAGAGAAGAAAGAGAGAAAAAAGAAATTGCCTCAGCATACATACAGGACTGCTCCGTTGTCTATTACTATTCAAACAACTAAAGTAAGGACAAATACAAAAAATAGAATAGATGAAAATATCTAATTGTACGACTACATCTACATTACTAATACCATCATCATTACTTTTAAAAGCGAATAAATCAACGGTATCTAACGATTTTGATAATGAATGGTTCGCGATACTAGTCTTTATTTTTGTCTTTACTAGATCATTCAGAAACCATTCAAATTTAATCGTCGTCTAAAGAATCGTATGAATACTTTGGCGAAGAATTCATTGCCAAATACAATGCGGATCAATAATCATCAGGTAAATCGTTGCTAAACTTCTATGAATCCTAGACAATAAGTATATAATATTATATAAAAAAGACAGAGACATTTATCGGTAGGTCTTTCTTGTCTCTGCACTTATCGAACCGTATAGCTTTCCTAGTAACTAATGAAGTCGTCGATTAAATAAAATCCTGAGGGGAAAATAAACGAAGATAGAGTGAAACTCTCTTTTCTTCTGATAGAGAATCATCTAACTCATAAGCAGATTTTGATATTTAGAATGTATGAAACTGAATGTTTTACTAATTGAGATTGAAATTTGAAATCTTCTTCTATTTAAGTTTGCTCCTATGTCGTCTCTATGGGCGAATACTCAAGTAGCTTCACCAAATTCGACGGTAACACCAATCAACAATAGTCCTCCGTTGATTAACACTTATCCACTATCAGGTATATATCTTTTTTACAGTTAAATATAATATAATATCTTCAACTACTCAATAGTAATAACTCCATCTTCCATCAATCTCCAACAACAACAGGTTTAAAGATACTTTTCAAACATATTTTCTTTTTGATTAAAAACTTAAGTTCACTTTAGAATACATCTATGTTTTCATCATCGAAATCATTTAGTATGTAGACAATGAATCTTTCTTTTTCGACTTTTCTTTTCGAATGACAATTTTAGCTACACCTCGTGTAACAACTACACTTGTGCCACTGAATGTATGTCCTACTGAATGTTGTCAACCAGTAAAAGCAACACTAACACCATCAGTTAACGTCATAGAAGATTATCATGAACAAAAATCAACAAAAACTGTTACAACTCATCTAATCGGTGATTGGATAATACGAGAAAGTTCGGAACCGTTTAAACGAAAAGAAAATGAACGATCAGCACCAATAGAGCGAATCGTTCAACGAGAAAAAATAATCATCGCTGACGAATCTCCTACGACCTATTCATTGTCACTGTCTAACGTGAGACACTGGACTGTAAGTTATTGTTTCATAAGGTCATTGTTCAAATGCGATTTTATCCTTTCAAAATATAACTTATCGAAATGACGAAGATTTCTAGGAGTTCGATTGAGAGTTTAAAAAAGTCTTGCTAATGTAACTCTATGCTGTATTTCTGAAGTTTTCGTATAGATATCTCGAACATTGTAGAGATTGAGTACTTTTCGAATAACTTGCAATACGGATAAGATAGAGTATTGCAGTTGTCATTATTGAAAAGAGAAAGTCCACATGCGCATCAGATCACACATTAGACATTTATCAGTTTTTCTAAAGCAATACTTTCTTAGAGCATGCGAGGAAAAAGCAAATTTCATACTGAGCACTTAGTTCATAGTGTGGATGAGGTAAGGTTACTATGTTTTCCGAGAGAATCACCAAAGAAAAAGTGTCTAAAAACAACCGGTCCATACATTTTTTTAAACAAATATCCAACAACAAGGATATGACTCGTAGTGATCATCGATAATATCTAAGGTTTTTTCTAGCGTTATATTGCAATTCTAGTAGATAATAGTAGAGAAATTCAGTGACCAGATAGCCTACTTCAACAGGCTCTCGGATATATGTTTTATTTGCTTAATTTCTGTTCGTATCGGTTTTCTTTATGTAGTCATTAAGCATGTTATTCGAAATCTGAAAAATTTGTATTGCACACATATCTCTGGTTTTGTTTGTTTAGACCGATAATGTTTGTTCGTTTCTCGAACAAGTTCTTGGAAAAAATTGTTTTGCACCGATAATTAGAGAGCATCAGATCGATGGAGCAGCTCTTCTTCTATTAGAAGACGAACATCTGACAACTATTTTCAAAATGCAATTGGGACCTCGACTGAAATTACTTAATCGTATCAATAAACTGAAAATTGATGGGGATCTTTCCGCACATTAACACAATGAGTTTTCAACAAGCAATGAACGCTAATCATCTTGTTTTCTTGAACAGTAGGAAACAAGATAACATGTTAATATAAACTATTCTAACAAAATGAAGATTAATACATGAAAACTCTTTTAATAAACTGTAACTTTGAACAAATATCTTTCTAGATATTAAACAAAAATAAGCAATTCGCTATTGTACGAGTCTCATACAAAGTCCATGAGAAACGATGCATATATATACTTGTGGAATATTCATAGATTTCCCAGATATTATTCTATACAGATGTGTTCTTGGCTAGAAATTTTGATGTAAGTAGGTCTTCATATGTATAAGTATTATTGGTTGTCAGAAATCAGTCGTCTTCTTTTACATTATTTCTTTTTTTTCTTTTGAACTTGCTAATCCACAGCTGCTGATCGATCTGAACTATGCATCTGAGATTGTTATCTTTTCAGGAACTCAGACTATTGCAAAGTTTCTATATTGACCGTCATCATTTTCCAATTATTAGATAATTTATTTTCGCATATACTTCATCATATTATGATTTATAGTTCAATGTAACCGATTGTGCTCTACCTAAGGATTCATTTTCACTGTAGATTTTCTTTGATTTCGAGTTAACCTTTGACTTACATGGGAAGTTTGTGACAAAAATAAGAATTCAAATATATTTTAATCTGATGCACACCCAATATTACTATTAAAATTTGTATTAGCACGACTATTAGACACTCCACAAGAATAGATACTATGTATGGAAGTTTATTTTTTGACCTTCCTCTACGTAAACATATTATGAATAGCCGAAATCAAAAACTTGTCATAATCCCTGAAGCAATTCAAGTTAGCTGGTGTGAGTTATTTCTATGGAGATATTAGATAAAATTTACCACAACGTGTTGAACTTCATCTGATAAATGCATGCTGATTTGGTGAGATTCATAATACTTAACTTGCTGTTGGGCCTATCGTAAACTTTCTACAATAACTATGTATCGTTTAAAAAAGTTTCAATTTGAAAATTTTCTTGCACATTCAAGTTGTTAAAATAATATATTGTATTTCTTCGAATACAAGAATGAAACCATACAAGGAAGTCTATGCATGATTGCTTTTCTTCAAACAGCAAGACCAGAAGATTTTCTACAACGAAACATATTTAAATAGGATATCTAACATCCTTTTCAATATCGGTTTTAATTCTATGTTGCGTAATAAGATTAACTAAACATCAAATTCAATAAATATCTTCGTGCGGCCTATTTACAAGAAACCTTCGTTGCATGGTAGAAGAATTTCTTTCTGAAGAGTACTATAGAAAGAAATCTTCAGTAAAAGGGTGCGCCAAGAAGCGAAGAATCTGTTCTTTTGAACTATGAGCCACAAAAGAACGTTTCTAATTGGATGGGTTTTCAAAACAGTGAGCTTATAATTTTGAAAAGATGCAATTAAAATGTTCGTAAAATGTAAACAGAATGAAAGATCGATCAAACATTATTTACTAGTTTACCAGCGGCTAATGATTATAATCTGATGAGCTTTGGATTATTTTAACTGATATAACCTATAAGATACACATAGAATTAATCAAAATAATCTACGTATTAGATAATTTCAGTAACCATTGTAAACTCTCAACAAAAACAACCTAAAATGGACAAGGGTCCTTCTTTTTTCAAAGCCGAAGGACTATAATAAAGGTATGACGTCGATTATTATCTCATAGAACATAAAATAGCACTAGAAAAATAATTATCTCTTCTTACCGAAGATTTGTTGTTCAAACAATAATATTATAAGGTCTCTCAAATAAAAGTGTGGCTAAATTTTCAGTCTAGTTTGCTAACATGGCTTCTACGGATTAAAATTCATGCAAACTTACCTATCATATTTTTGTTCTTGACATATCGTATGACCTGTAGCAAGGAGGAATTTAGGAAATAATTATAGTAATTCAAAATAGATCTTCTAAAAATAAAGCTGAGCTAAAAATTTGTTCTGTGAACAGTTATATACTAAATTAACATATCTAACGTAATCCACGTTTTTAAATTAAATGATCAATATTCAATTATGGTTTTTGATAAGTAAAATGTTTTCATTAGAGAAAAGCAAGTAGAAGCAATATCTTCTTTTTGAAAATAATTTGAAAGTGCCATAGTGATCTCAAGTAATCAATCACGAAGAAAAACTTGAATTAATATTTTCGTACTGTTTTATTTTTATTTAATTTTTTGTATGTACGACAAGTTACAGTACACACGTTTTGATTCTTTGAAACATTGACTGGTATTGAAATAAAAAACGAACAATGAAAAAAAAGTACGAGAACAGTTTTACAGTAGATATAACAGAGAACAAATATTGAATACGCTCTTCGTTAAACGCGTCAATGTATTCGTGTGTATGTGTCTGTGTGATAAACAAAAGCGGCAACTTATTTAGTTTCTTTGTTCGCTGCATTCGAATTGACTTTTTCTTCATCGGTTTTTGGTACCTCTTCGAGATCCGGCATTGGTTCATCGTCTGTGTCTGTTCCTTCGCCATCAAGATCATTGAGATCAGGTGCCGATCCAGGAGCTAAGCCACCTCCACCCATTTGTTTAAACATACCATCTTAAGAGATATACGCAATGAGTAAGAGAAAAATCGTTTACAAAAATTAATATACCTAAATCACCCCAATCTTTACCAGCAGCACCCTCCATTTCTTCATCTTCTTCACCTGATAATTTATAGAAAAGAAGAACATGGATCTTTTTTATTTTACTTTTCTTTACTTACCTTCGCCTGTGAAGTGATTCCAATCAACAGTAATCCATGAGCACTAAACAACAAAACACGTATTAGATGTAATTCTAGAATTAAAATAAATTATCTCTTACTTTTTCAGTAGATTTAATTAATCGTTTCCAAAATGGTTTTGTTGAATCTTTTTTCTTCAACATAAATTCCCAATGATTTTGACTTATTTTACGATATTTTGATATCTAAAAAAAGAATCATTTTAATATTTGTTTTTTCTCCAGATATTCAATGAGCAAGTAAGTAGTCCAGTTCTTATTATGATATACTACTGATCGAAGTTCGATTATTCTCAATTCGTTGCTTTTCTTTTAGAGCCTGTTCTCTTTTCGTTATCAATGCTTTCAGAGTCTATGATATTTAATCTTCGGTTTGCCTAAATATTTGGTTGGCACACTGATTTAATCGTTTTCATTCGTTAAAAACTTATTTTTGGTTTTTTCTATAATCAATATGTATTGGCAGTAGAAGTATTCATAGTGCTTGTACTTTATATGGGAAGAGTAGACTTACTTTTGGATCAATTTGATCGAAAAATTCCAATATTGTATCATATGTTAATCCTCTTGTTTGTTGTCCTCTGAAATCAAAAGCAAATATAAGCCATCGATTACTCAATCGAAAAAAAAATATTCCCTTACTTAAAATGAAGTTTTGAGGATTCAATATTAATTTCTGGCTTATCAATATCTTGTACAGCAATAGTTAATAAAATATGGTCTTTCTTTTGGCCCCATTTAATCGACGGATGTGAATTAGTCCTACGAATGAAGATTCTGTAAGACATTTACGACATAAAAATTAGCATACATGATTCCTGAAGAGTTGTGTTGTTACAGATAATACTGTATTGTAGAAATGACCTGGTTATTACTCGTTAGCAATACGTGAACCCGAGAAAAGAAAATAAACAATATAAAAGCGAGAGAAAGCCAATGATTCTCTTTTCCTAGCGCCCTCTATGTTGTAACCTCCTTGCTGAAATAAAATTATGTGCTCTCGATCCTCTCGATTGATTCAGAACGTCTAGGATAAAACGAGTATATCGATAAAATAGAATTGAATTTGAAGATTTATTATAGATTATTCTAGAATGGCTTTTCGTAATCTTGCACGAAATTTATTTCAATTTGCTAAAATTACGAATATAAATCAACGTTTATATTCTACAATTCAACGCAAGCCATTTCGAATATCCGAAATAGCTCAACGTCATGTTCCTATTCGAACATTTTCAGCAGTACAAACAAATGATAATGCTTATCGTGATTTAGAAACATTTCTTCAAAAAGAAGTTCAATTAGAAAAAAGCGCACAAAAACATCCAACTCAATTGCCAACTATTTCAAATTTTCAGGTTTGTTTCTTTTTCCATCCGATTAAATATTCTCTATTTTCTTCTCTTCTTAGGTTCAAACAAGCGGGCCAGAAGTAACATTAACTCGTGAAATAGGAACCGGAAAAGTTACTGTGAAATTCAATGTCACAAATACAGTCAATGCTACTGATACTGAACAAGAAGCAGATTTAAATGCAGCCGGACAAGAAAAACCAGCAGATGATTCACCAACACATTTGAAATCTCGGCCAACATTTACTGTTGATTTAAATCGTGGTGGACAAACATTATCATTTCTTTGTTCGTATTTACCAAATGACTATCCAGATTCTCGAGAACATGCAGCAACACAAGATAGTGATCCAAAACATGGCCATCAAGAACATATCTATGAAGATTTTCAAATAGATGAATTTACGATTCATGATGGAGAATGGAATGAAACTGTTTATAGTTCTGATTGTTCTGTTATTGATGGAGATCTTTATGATAAATTACTTAATTTACTTGAAGAACATGGCATCGGCGAAGGTATATTTTAATTTTTAGATTTTATAGGATAGAAATTCAAATTGTTGATCTATTTTCTTTCCGACATGTAAACATTTGTGTTACTGGATTCATTTTTTTTTCCATAGTCATGTAAATCAAATGGCATGAGATTATAACGTGAATTCATAACTAGATAATGACAGGAGCGTAAATAGGGGGGGGGGTGGGGCGTAACGCCTCCCATACTTTCGAAAATTAATAGGAAAAGTGCTGTTTACGGCCCCCCTGCTTTTGAAAATTTCGTTTTTCTTTGCTCACCAAAACAGGAAAAAAGTTTACGCCCCTGGATAATGATCAAAGAAGTACTCGGATAGTTGTGTTCAGTAATCTTTTTCTTATCATAGATTATTACATAATCCAAAAGCTTATTGTATTTTATAGTTATACTTGATTAAGTAAAATAGAGTGCAAAAAAATCTCTCTATTGTTTGCATTCTAAGACAGGAAATAAAATTTATCATTGATTTGATGTAATTTGTGACGCTCAACTGATCCAACAAAGATTTCTTGGGATAGTAGTATAATGATGTAGGTGAAATAGTAAATCTGACAAAACATTTACGTTTAGGATTAAATTTTGAAAAGCAATAAGCCACGTTAAGTATAGATCCTGATTCTTGTATATTAAAACCTAAAATAATAAAGTTTCCATTTGATTATTTATAAATTGATTTATTCGTACTTTTAGAATTTGCCAATCAACTCGTTGATTTTTCAACTGCTTATGAACATCGTCAATACATTGGTTTACTNGAAAAGTTACATCAATTTGCTAAACAATAATCGTGAAGATTAGATTAGTTTCGTTATAGCCATTGTTGTGTTAGTTGAAATAAATAAAAAAAAACGACATGATTTATCAAAATCATCATCGTTTGAAATCATAGGAAAATGACACGATTTTGGTTTTTACAACTTTCAACTTGCTTTGGATGAAATACACTTAGATATGAATAGATTCGAGAAAATTGATCGTTTCTATCACGAACAAACAGGAAAATCTTTTATATGTATTCTGAATTACTTATGTTCGCGAGAAAAACGATTCAATCACAAAAATAAACAAACACTAATGAATATAAAAGTACATTACACGAAACAAGGATTATTCAAAAAATGTAGAATATAATGTCGTATAAACGGAATAGCTTATTGAATGAAATACGCAATAAGATGGTTTCACTAGAGTAATTTTGCATTTGTTTTATACTGATCAATCAGATAGTCTTCTTTGTGATCACTTTTTCTCATAAACTTTCCAATACACGCGCAACAATTAAGTTTTTGATAATAAAATTTTAACAAAACTTAACAATTTGAGGAACGATTCTTAGAACTGAAAAGAATTTTTGAATGTCTACAACAAAGATAGGTGTTATTTAGTTTTTGAACGCAATATCGCCGATATGGAAGATAACAGAAACGATTTTCATAGCGAGAAGAATTAAAGCAAACTGGATCAGGCCAAAAGATTAATAATTGAGCTCGAAAATGAAGAAACAAGAACTTGAACGTGAGGACTCTCTGTACCTTTCCTGTACATCAACAACAACTCTCATTTTTTCTAGTTCTATAGTGTAAGAAAAAAAAGAGATCTAGCTCAGGTTCTTGGTCAGACCATAGATATTTCTCAACCAGTTTTAGTATGTTCGATATAATAAGCGCATGTTTTCTCTATGCTTTTATCGCTAGGGGTGTTCTTTGAAAAGTGTGTGCATCATAGTAAAACTGATCAAGAACGCACATTATTGACAGCAGACAAGGTTTAACGTGTGATTTTTAATGAGACTGAGCTAATTACACAAAGGGATGGCTTTTATTCAAATTTTATTTTTTTTGCAATCGCAATTATTTAGCAGAAGCTTAATTCAAGGATCAGTTGATAAAAAGGATTTATATAATAGCTGGTGCCTTTTTGAGAAATGACACTTGCTATCAAGTATTCACTCGAGTTTGTAATACATAAAATCAGGATGGCTAGAAGGTAGTACGAATTTCCTAAAATCTAGATTTTACTCCTACATTTCAAGAGCTCCTTTAAATAATCCGTGGTAACGCTTCGTTCGTTCAAATAGGTGATATACACGTATGTGCTACGGTCCTGTTATTTTATATTCGTGTCAGTAGTGTATGTAATACATCCAATTGAGTCTATTGGGTGCCACTATCTGTTCTCGTTGTTTGGTTGAATTGATTACTCATGCACGAGATTTAACATTATCTTATGTTTTATTGTTGTCTCTATTGGCACTAGAAGTTTTAAACCACGCTTGTGCATAAAGTAGTGTGCGTTTGATATAACAATAGTATAATATAACAAAAGTTCTCGTAATAAATCCTAAAAACGTAGTTCAAAATACACAGAAGTTAATAAAATGATGTTTATTCTTTCTGTAAAAAGCTCAAAGCTTCACGAATTTTATAGAATCAAACACGCACGAAAGTCTAGAGGGACGAATTCAATTTTCTAATTTTTAAAGAAAATATATTTAGTGTATTTACTGACATACAATCTTATTTTACAGATTGATATCAGTTCGAATCGAAATAGTGTCTTCTCGTACAACCATATATCGCAGCGATTGTCAGGATTCCAGCGAAAAAATTATTTGCAAAGAACGTCCCCTTCGGGATTTATCAAGACACTGCGATGTATGCTTGTAATATACAAAGAAGTATGATCCGATATCATACAGTAAAGAGAAAATCCTATTGCTTAAGGATTAAATACTAGGCGTGAGCAAGTAAATAGCTACCTTTTGCAATACGATCATATTTCGTATCTGATACGGCAAGAAATTTAATGATCGAAAAACTGTAAATTCAGATAAAGCGGTTAAGCTAAAACATCAGAACATTATTGCTGTAGTAGCATAGACATGAAATAGTAACGCAAAGATCTCATTAGGTTCTTATTATGAGATGTTTCACGGTTTTATAAACCAATATGAAAATCACTATTTGCAGTCAAATTTTAACGTAACATTCACGTATGATTTTTGCGACTGTTTCGTCTTGTTGTATATCTTATTTTCTGCTTCAATTTTTGCTTGTCTATAGGTGTGCCTGCTCGGCTTGTATACCGAATTCCTAAACGATGAGCAATAAACTTACGAGAAACAAGCGACATATGACAATTATTTTTGATAGAAAATCTTATTTTCATGAGATTTTATTCAAGGACATGAGTGCATAGAGCTGAAATCGTAAATTACAATGTTTTTCTTCGAACTATTTGCTTTTTATTTTATCGATTAGATCAGTAAACATTTTGCTAAGAAATATCTTTATACGAACTCATTTGGACATAGATTAACATAGAAAACAATTTTCCTTTTCTTTTCGTAGATATAAATTGATGTCGATGATCAATTTTTTTATGTTTTCTGTGTTGTTTTTTACAGCAAAAATATCACCAATAACTACGTCGGGTACCGTTTTGTCAGCAGTAATTCGGAATATACAGAACACACCAGTTCAATGCACGATTATTTGGTCAACATCGTTTGGTTCGATGTCAGCTAAATATATAATTACCATCGCCAGTAACAGATATAAAGTAGTATTTGAAAAAATTCATGATATTGATTCATGGATGCCAGATGCATTTATTCAAGAAATTCATTGTGGTGATTTAGAGCTTATTAACCCATTTGAAAGAGTTTTTTCACGAGAAAGACTTTGGGAATTTCGTATTGAACCAGATAAAATAGTTTCAGTTGGTGGAAGTTCATATGTGCCCTAAATGAACGTAAACATCGATTTACTTCTATTTCAGAGATAATCGATCTATTTCTTTCAAATTTTTACGAATGGACATGAAAGCACGAGAATTGTAACAATACTTCTGTGTAACTGTGCGATGTTTTGTTCTTCTTTTCATCCATATAGATATGTGTTATATAATATATGTACATTTGTTGCTCGTTCGATTATCTTTATGTTTTTAACTATAATCAAGATTTGTATTCTACGAAAATTGTGTTTCCAGTTTATCTGTATATAGCTATACTTAGCTACTACGTGAGCAGATTATTTTTCGCGTCCTATCTTTGCCAGATGTAAATGAATCCCCTTACTTGTTAGCCTATGGATATAATCATTATTTATTCCGTTTTAGAATTACGATAGTTGTTTAATCATATCTTTATTTTTTTTTCTGTACATAAAATCATAATAATACGATTTTTATTTTCTATTTGATTAATCTACTGGTCATATAAAGAAACATTTTATCATCGTAAGTAAATTATGATTTCGATAAAATCTTTTCTCTAACACCATATAGCAAGTTTTTATCTATTTTCCGGTTTAAAAAATGATCAATTTATATTCTAGTAAAATTAAAGCTCAAATTGAGTTATTAATGACGTGAAGACAATGTTTCATAGCGTATAGAATGATTTACCAATGCCAACGGTTTTGATTTCTTGCTGAACATTGTACAATACTTGTGTTTCGATTCGTCGAAATGTCAAATACCATAATAAAAATTAGCTACCTGTAACTTTCAGTTCTAATTTGAAACATGTTTTTTCGTAGGCAAATATTTTGTTTCTGTGATTGAGCCTAAAAGTTCTTTGAAATAACCCTTCTCTTTACTATTTTAAAGCTACAAAAGAATTTTTTAAAGATATGAGTTTTCTATTTTTCTTTTCTAATCTAACATGTTATTGTTGTCTTGATTAAGAAAAAACCCAGGTATGAATCGTTGATGACTAATCGAATGTAGGTGTCTATTTGTGTTTTATCTTAAATTTAAAAACCATCTTCTTATCTTCTATTGTATTTAAATACACATACAGAACATTTTGCTTCTTTCATTTAGTTTTTCTACTTGAATTACAAATTAGTTTTGTTTTCACTCTTCATTTCATCTATTTTTTTGTGAAAAATAATAATGGCATCACAAATGTGCGGGGTTCGAGCTCCTGGTCATGTTTACTCAGCAGTATTGAAAAACTCAAACGATAATGATGTTACTGTTGAAGTTGAATATGCTGGTTCGGATATTAGTCACAGTGAAACAGCTACTTTTACTGTAGCTGCAGGAGGTTCACAAGCAGTTGGAGAAAAAACCGTGCAAACTGGTGAACATGAACAACGAAAATTCATTCAAAAATTAACCGTTAAATTACAAGATGGTACAACCCAAGAATTATCAAGTCCATTCGAAGGTGTCACATCACCAAAACACGATTGGGAATTTGAAGTTGGTCAAGATGGTTCACTTAAATCAGGATCACAATAAATTTCAAAATAATGATAGTTAATTCAAAACCAAAAAAAAATCTGTTCAGTTTTTAATATTCAGAAATAAATACATACATAAATACAAAAGAAGTTTCTATTGATGATTCATTCTAGCGTAGATAGAACAAATGTTTTCATCAAATCGGTGATTATTTACAACATAAAGAATATTTTCAACTATTTTTTCGCCACCTCGAACACCGGGTTCAATAGAATTTGCATAATCTTTTGGATCATTAAATATTGTTTTTAAATCAATAACTGGAATACCAAGCTATAGAAAGAAAATGATGAGTTCATAAGACAAATTAAAATTTCGCTGTTTTCTTATCTATACTTTAGTTGATTCTGTAACAATAACATCGTTTAATGCTGATAAACCTGTTTCACACATTGCTTGTTGACGTGAATCATCGAAACGTGGATTATAAATAGTACATGTTGTTACAGGAATTTTCAATGCAATCAACTTTTCTAACATATCAATATAATCCTAAAAATAATATAATATATAAATGCTAAATTCATTGATTTCTTTTACTTTTTCGAATTTCTTTTTTATTTTACTAAGTGTTAATAATGCTTCACCAACATTGTGTACTGATGCGCTTAAATGGTGCATATACGAAAGTGCATTATTTCCACCTGAAAACAATAAATCGATCTGTTATTTAATGTCAAATTAAAAAAACATAAGTAAATTTTACCAATGGAAATAAATAAATGAGTAGCATCACGAGGAACACTTTGTATTTGATTAGCAACATCTGAAAGAATATTTCCATCTACAGCAACTAATGTTGCATTCCAATCGGAACTTTCAACTTTTCCTTTTAGCTGTTCTATTACAGAAGGTTGACCATCATCAACATACGAATGATTATCAAAAATACTATCACCAAGTAAAATTAAATGATGAATTCTAGATGCCATTTTTCTTTGTTGAAAACTTCAATATGAAGCAAGCTAGATGATTGGGGCTGAATGGTTAAAGCTGCTTGTCGTTTGTAATGCGCATTCAACATTTTCCTTCATCCTTTATTCTCCTCGTTGTTGTTGTTTTCATACAAAGATGAGTCATCGAAGCTTCTCGTACTCTGCCGCCACGTATTGATTTATTCATATAGAATATGATACATTTAGTTTCTTTCGTGATGACAAAATATTTATTGTCCTAGGTGAAATTTCTTCAATGATTTTCGTAATTAATATTTCACTCTTATGAACTATAATATCTCAAGTCTTGTGTTGATCATCAATCTATTCAGAAATAAAACCTCTTGAGATATGGTCTGTCGAAGTAAAACTTGATTATGTTCTATATTAAGAAGAATCTAGTTTTATTTTAATTATTGTTCAAATTGTTGGTACTAAAAAGAAGTCCATAATCTATAGAAAATATTTTTTCGACAAATGTATTATTTGATTTATAATACATTGAAGTTAATTAATGACGAGAACGGATGATTTCACTTAAGAATTCCATGAATCCTCATTTGTTATTTTACATGAATCTAAATGAGTAATTATGAATAGAATTGTTTGATGAAATTAATTCCTGATAACAAAATATTATGAAATAAATAGTCTTATTAGAATATGTAATATAAGCCATAAAACTGTCATGATCATGTCAAATGAAAAATTTTGAATTAATTTCTAGAAACAATATCCTTGTAAAACATAATCGTAAAAAATCTGATTATTAATAAGACGAAGAAGGCCATTGATTTTCTGTTTACCTAAATTAATATTTAAATAAAACTTGCTGATAAGACGAAAAGCACTGCTAACAGTAATTGAAGAACCATTATATAATAAGCGTGCAACATTTTCATAGTCATTATCATCATCATCTTTCCATTCATCACCATTCTCATCATAAACATTATGCGATGAAAGTGAAATATAATTATTATCATTCTTCTTGTCAAATGCTGATTCAACTTTTCCTTATTCTGTATTTTGTTCTAGTGGGCATTGTTCATTGCTATCATCACTCAAATTGTCATTTGAAGAGCTATAATGTGGAGCAATTAGTTGATAAATAGACTGACGCTTCATTTCTCGATTACGGCGTCGTTTATTTACTTTATATGAGAATCGATACATTAAATCTTAAAAAAATATTATAGTAGACGGAAGCAAGACCAAAACTATCTTCAATAATATAATATTAGCATTCAGTGAATCGCAAAAAATTTCGATCAATCATATCACTTCATGTTTGAATATACGTAAAATATACGCTGTGAAAAGAAATTTTTAGGCAATTAGAATAGTATGAGATAACGACAATTTTTTGAGTTATGCGACGTGAAGAGAATCTGAACATATTACGATAAATGGTGTCGCTATAGTGCGGAACAATGCCACAACAAGGCGTTCTGGCATTATAGCGGCGCTACTGGGAAAAAGGACGACATGAGATATTATTAATCTATTTGTTAAACATAACTATGGAATAATGAACTTGAACAAGCACAGCTATTCAAAAAACTATTGTTTTTGTTTAAAGATAATGCCCGATTGATGTTTCGTATATGCTTATGAAATGGTGTATTTAAGAGTTATATGAAGTAAATCTGTGAGTTTTGCGAAGAAAGATTCAATTTCCAATGATAATTCTTCATGAGGGTGTGAGGGTGTGGGTATATTTTTCGATTTCAAATAGATGCAAAATATTTTTAAAAAACGAATTCTTGTTTATTGACAATGAATAGTCGAGAGATCAAGCATAGACTTTTTTTACAAAAATCATCCACTTGCAATCGTAGAGAAATAAATTTTATAGAATTAAGTATTTTTTTTTTACTTTGTCATCATTCGTCATCTACTCGTCTACTGAATATTTTAGTGTTTCTATGTACAATTCTTGTCAATAGAATTCATATTTATAAGTGTTTTAAAAAGAATGAAGAGAAAGCAGCCAAAGTAGACAGAAACAGAACAGAAGAGAAAAGTGAAACCATTTGAAGAAATAGGGTGGATGTGGGTGTGTAGAAAATCTATCGTACTACACAAGTTCGATTAGAAGTTGCTACTATAAAACTTTCGTCAGCTGGATACTGGGCAGCAAAAATTTGAGAAAGTCTCCATCCACTCACAACGTTGCATTATAGCTCATCAACATTTTTCGACAAATTTCTCCTAGTTTGTTGATAATATTTTTTTGTTAAGTGGTCACATATAAAGATATTTTGAAAACAATGCTTGATACAAGCATGAATATTCGACAAAGTTGTTTCGTTTACTTATTGTCACTAGTTCGTGAGGATATCATTTGAATTTACGCATCTAAGAACAAGTTTATGAAATGACACTAACCATCCTCACTTCTATTCATATAATAGAAAAATAGTATCGAAACAAAATATGTCTTATTCAAATCAAAGTTTTTATACACTATCATAAGTCGTCGACAATCCATATATTAACCTATTCTACATCATCATGCAACATACTGGAATTCTATGATGAAACTGTTAATTAAGTGCTTATTTAATTTCTCGGTCAGAAAATATCGACTGCTATTTAGTCGATAGTGACATTTCTGTAATAATCACATGCTAATCAGTATCATTTTTAAAAACAAACAAATTCATCTAAAACTACCTCCAACTCCTGATTATACTTGCATACATGAATTTTAAATAACTATAAGAATAATACGATGACGTTTCAAATATGATTTCATCTATATTAGTATCCTGTTGATTACGCCGACACCATGAGAAGCGCTTTTAATCTTTTTTGATAATTTCACTATCAATAGNGTACTTCACATGTTGTAGCACCAAAATGAATTCCAGATGATGGCTTTTGACATACAGCACATGGTACTAACTTAAAAATCTCCTCGATTTTTGGATTCGGCGTTCCTTCTGTTATTAAAAAAATCAAACAACAACAATAGTCATACGATATGAAGAAGAAAATAAAAAAATATTTACCCGATAATTTCATCCCAACTTCAATACATTTCGTATAACGACAATATTGGCATTGAGTTCGTGTAGTACGTGTAATAATACATTTCTTGTCTCTTATACATTTATATTTTCGATATTCTTCATTAACTGATCGAAGGAAAAACTTTTTACATGCTTCACTAGAAAGAAAACAAGATTCAGCAATAGACTTCAACTGATTTGTATACCCAAAAGAAATAGTTACCATGTTATCGATCCACAATGCCATCCACTAGCATTTTCACCGCATACTTGACAAGNTAGCACCAAAATGAATTCCAGATGATGGCTTTTGACATACAGCACATGGTACTAACTTAAAAATCTCCTCGATTTTTGGATTCGGCGTTCCTTCTGTTATTAAAAAAATCAAACAACAACAATAGTCATACGATATGAAGAAGAAAATAAAAAAATATTTACCCGATAATTTCATCCCAACTTCAATACATTTCGTATAACGACAATATTGGCATTGAGTTCGTGTAGTACGTGTAATAATACATTTCTTGTCTCTTATACATTTATATTTTCGATATTCTTCATTAACTGATCGAAGGAAAAACTTTTTACATGCTTCACTAGAAAGAAAACAAGATTCAGCAATAGACTTCAACTAATTTGTATACCCAAAAGAAATAGTTACCATGTTATCGATCCACAATGCCATCCACTAGCATTTTCACCGCATACTTGACAAGGTTCAGAACGAAAGTCTTGAAGATAAATTGCAGGTGCATTATACGATGATGTTTGTTGTGGTTGGGAATAATCCATATGTGGCTGATCGAGAATGAGCATATTCATGTCGGGGAGCAGTATGATATGAATCAATAAATGAGCTAGCTAGCTAGTAGATCTGATGTTTCATAAAGAAAGCTCTATTTCTCATCAAACAATCTATACATATATATATGTACAACATCTCAATGAAGAGTAGAGTGCTCTTATTCTTTCTTTTGCTTTCTCTCTCTCTCTCTCT